>VZTO01007429.1:12665-32053 GCA_013400615.1 Syrrhaptes paradoxus | reverse complement strand
TTCTGTGATTCTGTGATTCTGTGTAATAGACAATTAAAATTCTTTTTGGCCATCCCAACTTAATCCTTTCTTGTAGTCAACATGCCCTCATAAAGTTCCAGTGTGCAAAGTACAGTGCCCTATACCAGAAGGAAACATAGTGCTATGCAAATATTTAAGATAAGAAAACAATAACTTATCAGATAGAAATATTTTCTGCCACAAATACTCCTGAATTATAAAGCAGTTTCTCTTTTACTTATCTGATTTCACCTTTTCTCTTCTGTTGAAGGCCTTTTGGCATTTGTGCTGGTCCTCTGAATCTAACTATTTTGCCTCTCTTCCAGTTTGTTACCCAACTCTGTTGTTCCTTCCAGCATTTGGCATTTGCTTTGGAATTATGTTTGTCCATCTGTTATTTGTCCTTTTGGTGATGCGTTCTGCTGATTCCCATTTGTTCCTCTCATCTTTCTCAACAATTTGAGCTTCTGAAGTGTTGTGGCACCAGTTAGCTCTATCTTGGCCCAGGAGGCCATTTGTACAAAATGACAGAAGGAGCAAAAAATGGCCTAGACTGGTTTGTTTTTTCTTTAGGAACTCAGAGATACTCCTTTTTCCAGTGGTCAGTCCTGTTAGCTGATTTCACTGGTTCAAGGAATGTGAAGTGTGAGGAGCTTTCTACTATTTTGGTGTCTGTTTTGCTCCTTTCATCTTTCTGGATGTTAGTAAGCAGTGTGAAACCGTAAAAGGCTATAATGCCAGCAAATACTCTTCCGCTTCTGACTGAGCTTGCACTTTTCTGATACTTGTTCCTTTTCCTTCGTGTACACATCCACTTGCTTTATTAAGCCTTCACCAAACTTACTGGCCTGATCTGGCCTGAGTAGAACGACAACTTTACCTGTTCCTTCCTCCCCTTCAGCCCCACCAGTTATATCTTTTTTATCCCTT
The DNA here is from genome assembly GCA_013400615.1 of Syrrhaptes paradoxus. NCBI lineage: Eukaryota > Metazoa > Chordata > Aves > Pterocliformes > Pteroclidae > Syrrhaptes > Syrrhaptes paradoxus. Next base: position 31,123 of record VZTO01007429.1, on the reverse strand, counting down.
AAAAAATAATAATAAAAAAACAACCTCCTACATGCATTTGCTGAACATGACCTTTATTTGGCATGAGTTCATTTTTCAGGCTTAGAACATTTTGTAGACAGAATTCTAAATCTGTCAGCTCACAAGTTGCCTGTGCACAGCAGTGTAGCATGACTAAAGGGATGCTCAACTATTGATCAATAACATGGATTCTGTTTTCTTCTCCACCACAGCTCTGAAAGCCCATTTTAAGGTCACACAGTGACCAGCCTTAATGCACTAGCTTTAGCAACTATACTGGTTTTACAGAGCTCTGTTTGGCAGTCAGACTCCAGGTAGGACCATGTCTCTTTTTATAAATTTGTTTTGGATTTAGGCTCATGTGGTAATGCAGTCTTACTGGAAATTTAGATTTCTGAGGAAAACAGAACATCCTCCTGGAAAACCTGGGGTTTTTTATAAGTGAGTATTTAGTTTGCACCAGTGGACCTTGGAGAAATCTGAATGGTGTAAGTGAATGTAGGATACTTACACCACTTTATTTTTGGCTTTTAAATTAAGCATTATTTATAACATTTACTTAGGCGCACTGAACTCATCTAAGTTCTGGGTAGAAGCCTTACCCTACTGAGAGCCATGTGAATTTTGCCAATAACAAAAAGAGACGAGTACTCAACAGCACATTTCAGAGTAGGCATGTCATTGAGAGGGACTTCATTTTCTTCTTCCTCTTTCCCTTCCCACCCCCAATCAAAAATCTCCCAAGCCCACAGCTTTCATTACACATATACTGAGTATTACAAATAATTAATGAAATGTTTATGGTGTGATTAGGATGCTGGTTTTGATCCAATCACAAAATCAGAAAGCTCAAATTTGTAAGGAAACCCTGAACAAAGCACCCATGGTATATGCAAGTTCTTTGGGGTTTGTAAACAAGTGTTTTGCATGTGCAGATTGGCAAACCCATTCTGCTCCTGAACACATGAACCCTGGGTCGTACAGAAAACATAGACCACTGTACTTACAGAGAAACTACCCCCACATCTTTGGAGTTGTTCTGAAAATTTGACATGATCAACCAGATCTCATCCAGGTGACCCAGTCCTGCCCTCGAGCTCTAGCAAAGGTAGGCAGAGAACACACAAGCTGCTTTGTGACTGTGTCACTGGCCAAGTAAGCCACAGAGCAGAGCAATATCACATTAACATTAGCATTATTATACAACAGGCATAAACATGATGGGAGGGATGAAATAATCACCTTCTGATTGGAATCACTAATCCATTGTTACTCTTTAATATTTTGATTACTGGTGATTCTAGTCTAAAACCATAAAGTGTGCACCCACAAAACACTCTTGGACACTCAAGACATTGAAAATGAGGGAAAAACATAAGTGCTAGGTAACACATTTACAATTGCAAAAAAGATGTGTGAATATTGCAGTAATGACAAATGTATGCAGTTAATTACAGTTTCAGTGTTGATCACAAAAGGCCTTTTGGAAACAATATTAATGTAGTGACTTTCAAAGGAAAGGCCAGGTATAACCAGACAACAATTGACCACTTGGTCTAACATGGTCAACAATCATTAAATCACATCTCATTCTCATTCTTGCAATACATCAATCCAGAAGTTGCCATCACAGTGAGAGATGTCAGCTTACGAAAGTACTAGTCAGCTGATACATACAAACATCATTATTACACACACTGCAACGTACGAGGAGAGCCACATTGTCTTTTCAGATGCTAGTCCAGTGAGATGTACAAATGTAATAATTTTTCTCTGCAGGAGGTTGCTTACCTTATATGACCATGTTACAAGGCTTTACACTTTAAAAATAATTAAAACATTCCAGTTGCAGCCGTGTCACATTTAAACAGCAGCAGCTATAGGAGGATTACAGTCATGGCCCCCTATACTGCGTGCAGGTTAAATTTGAAGGCTTGCTGGCTGAAAGCTAGTTAGAAGCATTGCAAAAGTGAGATTTAACTTTGCTGTTTGTAAAGGGGAAAATAGAGGAATCTCCGCAGACTACTAGCCCTGTATAATACACATTGTTAGTCAAAAGAGAGAATGGTAATTCTGCATTATAACAAGAACACATTCCTCTCTTTTTATTCCAGAGAGCTACAATTAAAGGATGCAAGTCATAAACCAGTGTATTATGTGATGCATTGTTTTTAATCTCACTGACTTGCATTATATATCAGGTTCATATAATTCTTCAGACAGGAAAAGGCTTGTTCCATAAAAATACAGACTCCTGCATCTGAAATATACGTTCACGCACAAGCAATGTGTATATCACCAAACCAGCAAACTAACTCACTCACTTAATACACTGAACTTCAGGTTCTTCCTATATTATGTGAAATGGCTTGAAACAGGAGGCAGCTGCCAGGAAACATCACTGCTTCTTTGCTCAAGAGAGACAGGGGAAGGAAGAATGAAGAAAAAAATTCCCTCGATGGATGCCACAATAGCATGTCTTTCATTATCGCCCTGTGTCAAGGCACTGTGTAATGTTCATTGTGCATGCATAGTAAATTACTATTTACCTGCCAGTGCCTTTGATAAGTCAGTCTTTTCTGCCTCTTTTCGTCCACACAGCATGGAACAGTGAAACCTCTTTGCCTATAATTCTTATTAAGGTGATACCTTTTCTGAATAAGAAAGTACACACTTCCAAAGGAGGCATTCTCTTGGGTTTTTAAGGGCCATTGTTTTTATTGTTTTCCTTTTATTTCTCCCACCCTGCTGTGTTTTAATGCTATAGTGACTTCTGTGTATACAACTCTCATATTGAAATGTCTGCTGCAGATATATGCAATATTAAAGAGTGCTTATGAATTTTTGACATCTAATTAGTCGCTACCCAGTTAACATGTCAAGACTCAGAGGGATTAGGGAGTCAGCCCTTTCTGAATAAGTTAAAGCTATGCCCTGTCCTTTTCATGTATTATTCTTTAATGTAGGTGGTGATTATTTTGCTGTGATTAATTGATGAAGCTCATTGGTCTGGCAAGTGTTACAGAATTCACCATTCCTCACTTTTATTTCTCTCTGTAGGGCTTTCCCACTTATTTGAAAGGAATTGGTTCTATTCGGTCTGTGAAGCCTCATTGTCTTTCCTCAATACATGCACATTTGTTTCTCTTAAGATTTTATCTACGCAATTTTGTATCTTTTCTACTATCAAGAAAGAAAATAATTAATAATACTTGCTTTATTTTAAGTCCCATGTTGAAAATAGGTTTTCTGTAAGGTGGCATTTATTATTATTTTTAATATACACTTTTAGACAAAATTACAGACGTGCATTTTGCAGATAAAAATAGATTTTAGTGTTTGGGTTTTTTTTTTTTTTAAATTGTTTTTAATTTTCTCCAAATTCAACATGGCTTGGAGGACTTCATGGTTTTCTGGTACCTGACTATATAAGATTTTTTTTTTTTTTTTTTTAGCATTTTGAGGTTTTTTTTCTTAGAGATGATATAGTATTCCCTGTTGTCAGCTATGGTGAATTATATCAATTTTAGCATCCAAATGGAAGCCTTAATTATACCATCTCTGTTTTCCATGTGTAGGTTCTTTTATTAAAAAAAAAAAGAAAAAAAAGGAATGTTGGGGTAGGGTAAATCTTTAAACACCTGTAGAAATCTAAGTGATGCATATTTAAAACAATGTGATCACTCATAAATTCAGCTGTGTGTCAAGGTTCCTGCTGACCTGTGGTGCACTCCAAAGGAATGTTCCATTGATTATATACAGCTGCGGATGCTCAGAAAGAAACAGCACATATGTGTGCTTCATGGGCTGATATATTTGTTATATCCCCCTCTGTGTAACTGATATTGGGTTCTATATAAAGAAACAATAAAAACGTATGCTGAACACATAATGGCTGTGCCGTTTGCCACTAGGCACCATGCCACTAGTATTTAACTCACTGCTTTGTAAAGCACTAGAAGATCTACCTTAACTACAAAAGGTTCAGTAAAAACATACACACACACATGCACAAAGTTTTTTTTTTTCTTTTTTTTCTTCTCCCCCCCTTCTAAAATACTGTAGAGGAGCAGCCTGCTGTATTGCGCTGTTTTTTGTTCATGATTTCAATGTAGTCAGCTCAAGAATTTTGGGCCTTCTAAAAGTGTAATCCAGTCAGGCAGTTTCTCTGAAAGGATGAAACCAGAAAAGGAATTTTCAGAGCACAATGCAAGAGGTAAACATATAGATATGATTATAGAAGTATTTAATCATGCACTGTGGCTACTGAGAACTTTCTTCAATTTCCCTACCTCTCCATTCCAAAGGAGCTGAACAAAAGGCTATTGCCATCCGAGTTCATTTCTGTAGCCTCCTGGTTTTATGGACAAATAATTACTTTTCACAGAGCAGAATCAATCCCATTATGAACCTCCACTATTCAAATCTGTAATTGGGACAATAAGAGAGCTCCAGCCGGTTTATCTCCTTTTGAAATGAACAAACTCATGCACATACTCCTAAAAATTGTGTGATTATAAATAAGCTTTCCCTTGCATAGAAACGGTTTTTAATTACAATGCTATGTGCCAGTCAGGGTTTGTGCTTTTTAATGTACATTTGGGGGACTGTTTCTAAGGTATTTAGTTGGTGAAAATATGTAAACAGTTCTCTGTTAGCAGGCTTTAAAGGAAATTGCTGTGTTCGAGGGAAAGAGGAGAGTGATGATGGCCAAGAGGTTTTAGCAAGGTGCCCCTTCTTAATGCCCAGCTGGGTTTGGTTCAGAAAAATACTGGGTCTGGAGGTTATTAGGAAGAAGCTGAAAAGAGGAGTCACAGCAGCCACGCACACCACCGAACCACAACCCCTTAGGAACAAAAAACTGACACTGACCCTGCCACAGAAAGAAGAGCCATGAGGCAACAAGGAAGGGAAATAAAACTGAGTGGGGTGAGTGGGTCTGCTGAAGGGGATGAGAGTACGAAGAAGGAAGGGGGGGGCAACATTAAAAGAAATATCAATCAATCGGAGCATATTCACTTTCTCCTGCACAGTAGATTCTATCCGAAGAAAACACTGAACTTTGTAGTGTTAGCAGCAGCTGAAATTTAGAATTATTGTTTCCTCCTAACAGAAGACTCATTTTCCACGGCCGCATTTGCAGCATAATAAGCTTTTTGTTATTTTTTCAATTAGAGTCAATTGACCTAACAAAATGGTTGGCAATTAAGTGATTTTTGTAATGGTCCGGGGGTAATTTAGTCGAGCTTGTCAGCTGTGTTTCATGAAGCCGAGATGTCTTTTTTTCCCACTGCCTCTCTCTCTCTCTCTTTCTCCCTCCCCCCCTCTCTCTCACTCTCTCTCTCAAGCATAATGGCTCATAATTTCAAAATCTTTTCCTTCTGTTTCCCTCACAATAATTCGCAATTACAGGAAGTTGTTGGAGGTGATTTTTTTTCCTACCTTTCTTTTTGACTCAGTAATTTTAAATAAAATGTACATACTTGTAAAAAGGGGGCTATTACAGAAATCACTTTTTGTGTAAACTCAATTATTTTATGAATAGTGACACCAGTTTCTGCTGGGTTCAACACCTAAAGGCTGATGTATTACTATTTTCAGGGTAAAAGGTTTTGAACATTTAGAACACTTTTTCAAATCAAACCAGTACTCAAGAAGGTAAACAACAACTTAAATGATGAGAAGCCTTGCAGTAAAACTTACAGGTATATGAGAAGAATGAATGCCATTAGGACATTTAAACAATAGTCTGCAGCTACTGGACTTTATCTTCTCCTGCTATCATTTACAAAAGGATTCCTCATTTGCCTAATTGATTCATTTTCTTAAGACAACATCTGGAGTTGCAGTTCCTATTAAAGTGCTGTAGTTAGATCTGATGACTAGATCAGATGTTCTTTCATTTGTATTCTTTTTATTATCTGTTTTTGTAGCGCACCCACACTGCAAACCGAAGCCACGCGCTCGTCCACCAGTGAATCCAAAGCCTTTCCAGCATTTGCCTGCAAACGGCTGTCTACTTTTTGATTTTTAAATCCCCTTTTCCTAATCCCCAACCACGCTCAACATTTCCCCTGTTTCAAGAGCCACCCCTCCCAGCCGGCGGGATGCGAGGGATGCGCAGCTGCCTGGAGTCGCTTGCGCCTGCTTCCTCGGCAGCCGGCAGAAGGGGGCACTGCTGGAGCAGAGCAGCCGCCGCCTCGCCCCTGCCTGCCCCTGCCCTCCCCGGCTTCCTGCCCCCTCCCTGCCTGCATCCTGCCTGCACCCTGGCTTGCCTCTGCTTGCCACCCCTGTCTGCCTCCTGCCTCTGCCCCCTACACCCACTCACTGCCTGTCCACGACCCCCTGCCCACCTGTCTGCTCCCATCACAAGACTTTTATTGGAAAAAAACTTCTCAGACATGGCCCAAGGTCCCTGGTGCAGGTGCAGTTATTTTAGCCCCATGCTGGTCTCAAAGGCAGGACAGTTGCTGCTGGGCTGAGAGCTGTGTCTCCAGTGCACTTAATGCTCCTGGCACAGGTTTGCAAATGACAAAGGATAGCTACTGGGTTTTTTGCAGGTGTCATAATTACTTGTTGGGTGCTGAATTTTATTTATTTATAATTTTAATTTGCCTTGTGTCACATTCTGAAAGCCTTTCATCTGTAGTTTTGTATCACATTTTCAGCTGAAATCTGTGGGCCAAATGCAGAGAGGTATTTTTACCTTCCTTTTTCCTCCTCTTCTGCATCCAGCATCTTTTGGAACTGGGTTTTGAGAGACTGGCCTTCCATCTTGCCTATTGGGACAGCAGGATCTGTGTGCATTATCCTTGGTAAATATTGCTTTCACATTTGGATCTCTACTCTTTTCCCTTATGAACCCTGACAGTCTTCACCAAGGGTTTGATTATGAGTCACTATAGTCTGGACCAGTCTGGAGCTAAGGCTTCGATTAATCCGCTGCACCTAACATTTCTGTGACTATAAAAGGAAAAGTTATGATTCTGAATAAGCATCATGCAGAAGAAAGAAGCAAAAGCATAAAGTATTAAACTTTCATCCAGCACCATAGGAGAGATGTAGTTATTAAATTTCAGCTGCTTATCAAACTGATATGAAAGTCATTTTGCATGATTGCTTTGCATCCTCAAATCTTCTGCTTTTATTTGCAGTGCATCTCTGTGCTTTCTTATTAGAAAAATACTCAAAGGATAAAAAAGCTGATAATATTATTCAGTTTTGACAATTAGGTAGAAAAAACATTTTAAGAAGTGCTTTTTTTATTGCAGCTAGTAATAATAGTGGTGGTCCTCCTGGTATCAGTCTCTTCTGATGCTACCCAGGGTGATGCTAGCTTTACCCTGTAATGGCTAAAGCCCTGATGGTTATACTGGTAAAGCTGTTAAGGAGTGTGACTCAGGATGTCATTCTGAGTATCACCACAGCTTATTTTGCCCTCAGAGGTCCATATTTTATGTTTTTTTCACTCCCCCCTCTCCTTCCTATTTCAAAGATTCACAGGTGGACTGTGCCTAGTGTCTGTGCTGAGTGGGGCAGGAGGTTCCCTGCTTTACATTTCCTGTCCTGGGCTTGCCTGAAGCTGGTGTCCATCCTCTCAAGATTACTTTTGTGTTAGCGGCTTTAGCAAACCTGTCTCTGTCTATTTATAATCAATCTCCCATATGCTTTAGCTGCCCAGCAACTGCCTTTAATTGTTAACTCCCCACATTGTGGTTCCCTTCCAGTTCAGCTTAATCTGCTCCTGATGCTTTGCGTGTGAATTTATGCAAAGCTGTGCACATTCATGGGAATGCAGAGCCCTTAGAAGATGAGAGCAAATCATCCCATCTCCCACAACTCTCCCTTTCCCCACCATGGGTTTCCACAACTTGATGCCTGGTTGTTTTTTTTTTTCCAACAAATGTTCCAACCATTTCTTCAGTACTCTCCCTGCCTTCCCATTTTCTGTCAATGCTTCCCCATCTCCTGCTGCGTTTTACTCCTCTGTGATTTAATTCACTCTCAGCAACTGTTGCAAAGCTGATGGCTCCCTAGCATTTATCTCTTTATCTTTGGTTGCTACCTTCTGTCCAGTCCTTTCATCCCATACTATCCACTTCACATCACTGGCCAGATGTCTGGTCATAAACTCAGTATAACAAAAATGCAACCTCTCTGAGCTATTGTTTCTCCATCATTGGACAGAATTATTTCTCTGTTGCATGATGCTGGAGGGTGTTAGCACCATACCTGCTCCTCACACCCTCTCTTCCAGATTTAATTTCTATAAATCGCATCACTGCTTTTCCAATCTTTACAAAGTGTTTCTGTGTCATACTGAAAGGACTCCTTACATCTTGCTGTCTAGATTTGATTTCTCTTCTCCAGACTTTGGGAACTATCTTCCCTCTGAAGTTTTTCGCCTCTGCACTGCTGTCCTCTTGGACAGTAACTCACTCCATCTATGCATGCTGCTTGGGAGAGCAGTCATGTATTTCCTGATGCTGAGAAGATCTGGAAAGGACAAGTTCTCCTCACTGGGAGAGGAATTCTAGTGACTATCCCCATGTAATGCATTTCTTTTAATTACCTTTTGGTCTGTCCTGTATTGAGTGGGATAGTTCAGCTTGTAGCACAGGAACTGATTTTCTTTGGCTCCTAAATGATCAGAAATGCTTTCCCCAGTGCTCAGCCACCCACCATAAACTTGGTCCTGGGTGCAGCGGTGGCTTTCACTTGGCATTAAGGAGCAATGCAGCTTTCCCTGGGAGGTGCAGAACCTGGAGAGATGTGGGCTGGGGAAAGGAATGAATTGCAGAGGAAGTACTTCATCAGGAGAGTGGGGAGGAATAGTCATTGTATTAGAAAAAATATTCTGACAAGGAGATATGCTAAGCTGTGGGGGAAGGATAACATCTCCTTTGCAGGATTTGTCATCAGAATACATTTATTACTGTGTTGTCCAAAGTACTTTACAAATTCTAAAGATATGATTGTATCTTACACCTTGGCAAGGAAAAGAACAGATGTCCTTGTAAAGGACAATTTAATCAAAGAAAGATAACAATTAGGCAGGAATTTGCTAAAGGAATCAGTAACTGTAACTCATGGTCAGCCCAAAAATGTAGAAGCAAGCTTGCTGAGTTTTGCTTTGCTGACCTCTGACTTCTCGAAGTCTACATTTGTTTTATGTAGTTTTTGCACTAAATATTGGTTTAAAGAAAGAAAGTAAAAACCATGCCATTTTACTGTCTGTGGGCTAATATTTTCTCTCTGAAGGTTGACATCTCTCCACTTTCAACACATAAAACATGATGCCTGGTTGTAATCACAGAATCACACAGAATCACAGAATGTTAGGGATTGGAAGGGACCTCGAAAGATCATCTAGTCCAATCCCCCTGCCGGAGCAGGAACACCTAGATCAGATCACACAGGAACGCATCCAGGCGGGTTTTGAATGTCTCCCGAGAAGGAGACTCCACAACCTCTCTGGGCAGCCTAAAGGTCACATGTTGAAAATATATATAATGTCTTCTGCAGAGTGCTTTCCCATGCCCAGCAGTATATTCCCACTTTATTCCTAGAAGAGTAAAATTACAGTGTGTAGCAGGAGTGGCACCATGCTTCCATTCCATGCAGACATTAAAGCAGAAGGAATAATTCACAATGAGTACTTTAGTCAGTAAGCTTAGCCTTTTTTCTGCTTATGGGATATCCATGGACAGACTGAGGTTTCCTTGAGTTTATTATGCAAAAGAATTCAACGAGATCTTTTTTCCTCTCTAAGTACTTTTAATTGCTCAAAGTAACTGCTTTGTTGAGTCACATGGTGTTGATTTATTTTTCCAGTGCTTCGAAGGTACAAAAACTTCTTGGGCACAAATTCATGTGTGTGAATCTAAGATCCAGTTTCCATCAATACTTATGCATGCTGTTCTGAAATTCTCTGTGAATAGCCACAATATAAACTGAATCATGCATATNCAAACACCAGGATTAAAGTAAATGTCTTTGAGTACCAAATAGCTAGCTCCCTTTTTTCAAACCCAAACTTAATACATTGTGTTGGACCTGGGAGGTCTAGTTTGTTCAGCACCTACCTGCCTCCAGGATGAGGATTCAATTAAGAAATAAAAAGATAATATGGTACTATAGGAACAAAAGTAGTTTTGAAACTCTATCCAGGCTTTTACCTCTGTAAATAGAGGTACATTTCTTTGAAAGCAAACATTTGCTGTTAAAATGCAGCAGTTTTCTATTCTGTGTTCCTCCACTCCAAATTATAATAGAAAATATAAAATGGAGTGTAAGAGCTAACAGATGAGAAAAAAATCTGCTCCTGGAAACAGGGCTAGATTGCAAGCAATAGGGCTAGATTTCAAGCACTCAGATACCTGAGCCAAGAGAATCTGCTTTGCCTGCCTCTAACTCTGTTGCATGCAGCAGAGTTATGCCACTCCCCTCGTGTGACCAATGCACATCTGAAGGACAGGGAGACAGGATGAGATCCAGTCCTTGTCAGCTGTCACAGTGCATAACCCCAAGGGGGCCAAAATAGCACATCCAGGGCAGCTTTGGGTCATAATCAGAGCCCTATCAACTGATTTAGCAATGTTTTCAATACAATAACAGTATTTGTTTGCTTAGGAACTTCCTTGTTAGTGTTTCAAAGTGCTTTATAAAAGCTTANTAAGCTTAGCCTTTTTTCTGCTTATGGGATATCCATGGACAGACTGAGGTTTCCTTGAGTTTATTATGCAAAAGAATTCAACGAGATCTTTTTTCCTCTCTAAGTACTTTTAATTGCTCAAAGTAACTGCTTTGTTGAGTCACATGGTGTTGATTTATTTTTCCAGTGCTTCGAAGGTACAAAAACTTCTTGGGCACAAATTCATGTGTGTGAATCTAAGATCCAGTTTCCATCAATACTTATGCATGCTGTTCTGAAATTCTCTGTGAATAGCCACAATATAAACTGAATCATGCATATGTGTCTAGTAAGCAAACCCACCTAGAAGACAGTATGGTTGATATGAATCAATTTCCAAATACCAGTGAATGAACAATAGGTTTTTTAATAGCATTTACCCAGCTATAGCTGTCATCTCACTGTTCTCCTTTCATTCCATCCCATGTTTCTTTCTTCTCATGAAGTAGCTGTGGGAAGGAAATANTGCCACTCCCCTCGTGTGACCAATGCACATCTGAAGGACAGGGAGACAGGATGAGATCCAGTCCTTGTCAGCTGTCACAGTGCATAACCCCAAGGGGGCCAAAATAGCACATCCAGGGCAGCTTTAATCCAGACATTTCCTAGTTTTTGAGTGATGAAATTCAGAATGTCATTGTTTAATTTAAATTTCATGGATACAAATCCCTCATGTTTTGGAAATGTAGGAACTGAGCAAGCAAAAATCTCATTGTGTGTAACTGTTCTGATCTCCATGCACAACTGGTAGAGAGCTGTTATCTTCTGCATAACCTGTTGTTAGGCATGAAACAGATAGAAACAAATTTGAACAGAAGTTACTGTGATTTTGCTAAACAGTGAAGTGATATCAGAACTCAGGACTAGTTAATTTACTTTTGGGTTCAATGGAGGTGGATGGATTAAATTTCATCTTGTTCCTTCCAACCATTTCATCTTGTTCCTTCCAACCAGTGCAATCTTTTGCTCCTTCTCTTACCTCCTTTCTAGTAGCACTCATACATACCTTTCTTGTTGTTTCTCACTCCCCCATGAGCTATATCCACCTCCTGCTCATCCAGCCACTCTTCTCACAGCTGTGGTCAGTGCTCATGCTTCTTTTCTGTTCCCCTTACCCAAAATCTCAAGGTTGCCATATTTCTAAATGTTCTGGCCAGTTTACTACAGTGTGTTCTGGGCCCTCACAGTTTTTCCCATTTTTTTCCTGATTGTCAGAACTAGAACACAGGCACATACAGATACGTGTGTACACATTAGCTCCACATCCAAAGTGGCTGGTCTTTTTTTGTTTTTAAATAGAAGCACTCCCAAATCCCCCTCACTTAGAGGTTCCCAGGAACCATTCCCAGGTTCCTTACACCCTTTCCTTTCCCTCTTTTACTGACTTTCTGTGTGAACTCAAGCTTTTTCTTAACCCCCCTCACCCTCCACTGTATCCCTTGGATGCCATCAAGAGCACGGGAGAACGTAGCTGTCTACTGTTAGCGCTGGATCCAGAGACCCAGACAACTCCAGCGAGCAGGAGCAAAATCCTGCTCAAGTGGCAGGGTTTTCTATCTTAGGGGACCTGTTGCATCCATGCTATCTGGTTGACACATAGAAACTCTGAGAACGTTAACAAGCCTCTAATGAGCATAAATAAACTTTGTTTTTTTCCAGAAGCTTAAGAGTTGACCAGTTTTCAAAATGCAGTTTTAAACTGCAGAGCTGTTAGGGAAACATCTGAGAGGTGTACTTATTTTTAAACGTTGGCAACCAAAATATTTTCCCTAATCTTATTCTCAGAAGTGAATATTCACCTGAAACAGAGCCATATAGTAGAAAGCTTCTGACCTGAATGTTAAATTCTGGCAAAGCAATACTCACTGGAAGCAGATTTTGCAAAATAAAATGTCAAGCCACCATCATTATAGATCTGGCTGTTTCCGCTGTTCAAGGAAAACTAAATTTCATGCTAAAGAAAGATGTATTAACAACCCTTGAAAATTAAGTTATCTAATTAACTATCAAATATAAGCTGGACAGTTTCCTTTCACCAGGCTTGGCCTATCAATATGTGGCATCCCTAACATACTGGTGAGAATGAATTTCTGTCCACTTGAACTTTTAATATTTTAATTACTTACCAGAATTTATCAGAAAAGTGTACGGTTTTCACCTGTTCCACCAATGGAATTAAATTGTCTCACTAAAACTAAGAAATATCAAGTGTACTTGCTGTAGATCATGCAACATCCTTCTGAGAATATCTTTCTGGGCATTGGTCACTGCCAGTAAATGGTGATTTCAGACAGGAGAAATATAATTATCTCCATTAAAAAGCTATACAATTAACAACACTTGCCACACAGTGGAGTCTAGGTTACCATGGTATTGCCCTATGCCTAGAATAGGAAATAACTGTGGTATATCAGATTCCATCTCATGGTAATTGCTACTTTTTTACTGACTACCCATGCAGCATTAAAAATCTCCTGCCCAACTAATTCACCTATTTTAAAGCATATTATGGCTATATTTATTCTCCATTCCACCTCAAATCACTAGTGTACCAAGTACATAATGCTGGGTTTTCAAATACCCCAGAACATATATTTATGTGATGAGTAGGAAAGAGGTATTCAAGGTGGAAGAGGAAAATGGAAAAGAAACATGTTGGGAGTATGGGGTTCAGGGGAGTGCCTGAGGTGCCTCTGTGCAGTGGAGGAGAAATGGAAAAGGACTGAAGGCAAATGTGAAATGTGAGAGAATCAATGATGATTTTCTGAGTGCACAGGAATATGCTAGTGGAGGGGACAGGAAGAATAAATTCAACAACATCCGAGGTAAAGAAGATGGTGAAATTGGGTCTGACATGATGATTGAGCTACAAAGAGGGGCTAACTCAGAGCTGGATAGAAAATTTCTTTCCACATCCTTCTCCCACAAGCAAATAAAATCTGCCTTGCCCTGCCAGGAAAGCTAGGGACTGGTGGAAGATGGGTGTATGGTGGAAACACCTTTGGGAACAGAGGGAGTTATGTGAATGGAACAGGTGAGGGGGAAAAAGATAGAAAAAGGAAAAAAAAAAAAACAGTGAAACAGAGAGGTGAGAAAGATGGGACAGTGAAAAACACTTGGGGATACTGTAGGCAGGAAAAAAAAAATTCAGCTCTCACATTACAGCAGTTAGAGGAGGATCAGTGCTGTCTGTACACAGTCAAAGAGGGCCTATAGGCACTTGTTTGAATTTTGCACCTGCAGTGACCCTGCCTTATTTGTGAGTGACTTCTCCTTAAACACGTTGGCATTCCAGCAGCCAAAGAAGAGATGTGACACACTTTCACAAATAAATACAAGTATATAATAGCTAATTAGTTCCCCTGTTATTCCCACTTCCCCTCCTCCACCGGAGATTTATAAAGTATTTCAGGCTTTGGATTTGGGACTGGTTCATACATTTGCTTCCCAAAAATATTTTCTTCAAGCATGTGCATTGCTCTAAGACACCCTTGTTTGAAGGACAATTTTCTAGGATGTCTCCTTTTTAGCATCCTAGGCTCTGGTACGTGTGATATCACACAAAGTTATGTTTGGGAATGTCCTTATCAAAGGAGGAACTGACAGACTATTGTACAGGAGAGAAGAGAATTTTGGAAGCTACAGTAAAACTTGCCTGATAGTTGAGAGATTCAGGACATATTTCTGAACTTAACATAATTTTCACTTCAGCTTTACAGCTCACCTTTTACACATATCACCTTTTAAAAATATTTCCACAAGCATCATGTGTGTTACTGTCGGAGTGTCAGCTTTAACTGTGAATTCACTGGCTTCGTTATCTGTCTAAGTTTAGCTGCTTATCACTGAGGCACCACAACGGTGTCCATGTTACAGTACTCAGGTAGAGAGGCATGTAGGTACACAGAGAGATGCTGATTTAGCAGCAGATCTCTGTGAGTGCTTTGCTTTGCCTGTATGAGTACTGTCACTATGCGCAGGCTAAGTGTATTGTGTGTAGGGTGGGCTTTTGCAGGATCGGGCCCACAGAGCGATAAGGCAGACAGATAAATCTAAGCTGGACTCACAGCATTATTTAAATGTAGCTCTTTGTATTTATAAATGGCAATATGCTGCTGTTACAAAAGCTATTTCATTTAGTGCCATCCTACGTTCAGCAATTTAATTATTCTCTTAATTATTGAAACATTCATCATAGTTTTCCAATTGATTCATGAGGGGCTGCCTGCATTTCTTTGACTCATTAATATAGTGACAGGAAAATTGACAGTCCTCCTGCGAACCTATCTCTGAACAGTAATACTGGGAATACAAGACCTTGAGTCTTTCTTTTTTTTTTAATTTTTAAAATTTGTATTATTATCACCAGCAATAACTATAGTCATAAAAGCCTCATTTAGTAGCAAAGGAACAGAACAATATATGAGGAAAGCCTAATTATCAATGGTTTTGATAGTAAAAGCTGCAAACTAATATCTTGCTGAGACCACATTTTTTATTATGAAATGGGTGATAAAGCAGAGATAATTCTAAATCCAAACACATATTATATGAAATAGATAAACCCAAGATAAAAATTAATAGTGACCTTGCTTGCCTGGATATAAGAAATATAATCAAGCACATATATCAGTCACGGCTGGAAAAGGACAGGGAGTTGCCCACAGGTGAAAGATTAATTTACAGAGTTCTAAAATGTGTTCAAAATAAAATCTGTGGCATATCTCTTCCCTCCCTTGGCCTGATTTTGAGCGGTTTTGTTATTGCCTGTCTGCAAAACTGCTACCTTGAAACATTTTTAACTTGTATTAAAAATAAAGATTTCATCTTTTGTTTTTTTCTTCTATCATCTCCTTTATTTACCAGCTGTTTAAGCACAACTCTCTATGTCTCTATAATTTTTTTTACAACTGTCTCTGCTATTTATGTCATTTTTATAGCTTCTAAAATGTCAGGTGCTACCCTCAAAGACCTCTCTTGCATTCATCAGTTTTCTCTCAGGAGAAGTTGACCAGAGTTTGAAGCATACAAGGTCTTGTCTTAATGCTAATATGAGTACTTCTGCCCTTGGATATTGTTCTCATCTTCATGATACTATGCAAATCAACAGCTACTTCCCTGTGCTTCCAGTTAGGACTTCTGAATATAGTGTGAGTAGCTGAAAAATAGCTAAAAAGGATGTGAGCATACCTGTAAGTGTGTATATGTATGTATGCATTTGTAGATGTGTGTACCGGTCATACACAGTAGTTTGAAAAGTGAATCTGTGTAAATCAATGCATTTATTTATCTCTCTCACCAACTCTCTCCCTGAGTTAACACCCCAGCACACACAATGCTAGCGAAGGTGATTATCTCTGCTAGCATAATTCCTCCGTAACATCTGCTTTCGCCCATAACACTCCACTAATTTTTCCCTCATTTCATTACACATAATTTTCTTTCAACACAATCTACATGTATTAAGTGGTAATGACTTTCCAGTTAAGAGCAAATCGACGCCAAGGGACCCCCCCCTCGATTGCCTGCCGTGCCTGACTCCGGCTATTAAAGATAAATTTGGTGCCTCAGAAAGCTGCAGTAAGCTAATCAATCAATTAAGCGGTTAGGACATACATTATCAAAATTCCTCAGTGCGGGGGTGCATGAGAGCATGCTGATATACTTGGTATGATTTTAGGATTAGAAAAAGAAAAAAAATGCAAGCTACTAATGAATACAATTTGAGGTTGAAAGTCAGTATTCAGTGTCTTCTGAAACAAAAACTCCAGCTATTACACCACCAATAGCAGCTTTGGTGTCTATGCTTGTACAATTTCCATTGCAGCTTTTATACTTAATGAGTTTACTAGTGATACCAGAATGGAGCTGATGATACAGTAAAATCTAATTTTAAATGATATGAGGATTCTGGTGCAGAATAAAGCAATGCCATTCACAGTTGAGCTCGCTGTTCTATCCCTAACTTGTCATTGTGTCTCTGGGCACTGCCACAGCCTTAGAACACTAATTAGTATACTGTATTTTGGGTGTTACAAAAAGGTGGTTTAAGGACAGAATAGCAGCCATCACATCCTGTTGTGATGAGTTTTATGTTCAACGTTGCTTTAATATTCATTCTGAGTTTATTTTTGGGGTATTTAAAACTAGTAAAATATATTCTAAAATATTTTTAGAATAAAACACTGAAAAATGGCTTTGACTGTTTTGTTTCTAAAAAGAAGCTCCTAATAACGTGATGTCCTTTGCAGGACTGACTTACGGAACAGCTTCAACCCAAACAGAAAAAGTTAAGTAAGTTCACTGATAACTGAGTTACATTTGAGTGCAAGGACACAGGATAATTTTGGAAGTATACATGATATCACTAACAACCCCTTCATTGCTATGTTTTTCTGTATTATCTTTGGCATTGTGTTGTTCTTTGTATGGAAAAATGACTTCACGAGTTAAAGACTTTTTTTAATGTAAAATATTTTCTCTTGCATTTTGATGAACAGCCTGTATGCCACTATTGGGACAAATGCTAAAGAAATAGAAGCTAAACCCCAAAGACCATAAGAACTATACAAGCAATCTTTATAGCTCTGCCAGGACTAATACAAAAGCAGAGTTAAATAGAACTTTACAGCAAGATTCTGAATAGGACAAAATAGGACAAAAATTGTGTAACTTCTTATATTTTTAAAACAATCAGTAAATCTATAAAATATAAACTACAAATGGATCATTACAAGGCTTTGCCAATTACTTTTCTTGTCAGTATTAAGCATTTTGCCTAAAGCTTTGTAGTATTTTAGTTATCAGATGAAACAACATGGCAAAACTCCCTGCTTACTTTTCCAGAGCATTTTCCTCACTTTCTTCAAATTACATTGGAGAAGATTCAGTGCATGCACTTCTACTGGTGGAAAGAACCATAACATCTTTTTACTGTCTAAACAAATATTCTTTAACAAAAAAGCAGCAGGTTGTCAGAGATAAAAAGTCTGGTTTTATTTTGTTTTAAAGTATAATACAGATGAAGGAGGTAACTCAGTGACTTCTTTCTGTTGTGTTTGTGTAACGAAAAAAGCCATGAATAAACTCTAAAAAGAACAGTATAAATGTACACAATACATGCAAAACACTTAATCCAAGCCCTGCATGTAAAATAACAGCATTAATAACAGCAAATATAGTGAAATAAAAAAGCTACCCACGGAGACTATAGAAGTGCATCCTTCAAAAAACCCCCAAACCAGCCTGTTTTAATAATACGATGCTGTCCTTTCCTTAGTGGCATTCTTCATTGACTAGGCTGATAATGAAAAGGTGTCAGGGAGATTCACAGTTTAGAGTTGTATTTTCTTCCTTTCTTTTGTGCTGTTTCTTCCCATTTGTAGCTGTTTTCCTGCCTTAGCTCTCTATAGAGGGTGTGACATATTTCAGAGCTACATTTTTTGTGAGATGTAGGGCTGAATTTGACTTTATTACCATTACTAAGAGCAAGGAAGTTTAAGTTTATTCGTCTGAAAAAGACACAATGATGTTGTTCTTCCTGATATAGAAACAGCTATATTGTCTTTTATAGGAGTTTTAGTGCAGGCTTCTTCATCTGTCCTGGATTATATAGCTACTCAATCAGCTGGAATTTTTTGTTTGTTTGTTTGTTTTCATTTCTTACTCATTCTCTTTTTGGAAAAAAAAAACACTCTGATTTATCTAAAAGCACATCAAAACATCTTTATCTGTTCATACTGAGTGAGAAATTCCTTTAGATTAA
>VZTO01007429.1:0-12656 GCA_013400615.1 Syrrhaptes paradoxus | reverse complement strand
GGGAAGAGGGGAGGAGGGAGGCAGGAGAGGAGGGAAGAGAGACAAACAATAAAAAAAAGCTCAGACCAAACCAGTTTGCTTTCTTGTTTTGTGAAGTGCGTGTAATGACTGAACTTTTGACTTTAAAGTTTTTCTCTGGTGCAGTACTGTGGAAAAAGAAACAAATAAACAAACAAACAAAAAAGATCCCCTTGGTGCAAAAAACAGTCTAAGGCAATACCTGGTGAGGGAATTTTTTGTTGTTGTTGTTGTTTACTTGAAGCAGATAAAACACCCACCTTAAACCCGCCCTCTATTCAGTTCAGCAGCACCTCCATACTCCAATAAACCGTTTTCATTCCATCTGGCGTGCGTTTGCTCTGAAGACATTTTCCTGTCAATCTCTCCTGCCACATTAAAAATCTGTCATTACTATTGCATTGCCGCCTGGCTCCTGAGATTTGTCTGACTGCTTTATTGCTCCTCTCATTTTTTTTTTTTTCTGCTACAGCCGAGAAGCAGAAATAAAGGTTTGTTGTTGAAACATGGCCGCAAGGAAAGTAGGAGGCACACATCTGTCAAGGTATTACCTTTCTTCAACCAGGGATTAAGGTGTTTTACTGCTCTCGCTACTGAGCAGTCACACTGAATAAATTTTCTCAGTAGAACATAAAAATGAACTCATACATTTTGAACTGGGTTTCATTCTTTCAAGCCAACCCATATAATTATGCAATGGCATCAGTGTTCAGGGGGAAAAAGAAAAGTCAGAAAGGTTTGTGTGCACCCCCCTTCTCTCTCCTGCACCACCCTTCACATTTACATTATTTAAATGCTTATTATGAAGGCAAGACTGAGGCAATCAGTACTGGGGAGAGAAATGTTTTTTCACCCTTCCTCATTGCTGTTACAGGATCTCTTGCAAGGTCAGATAGGGTATGGGGATTTACTCCCCACGTTTTGTTTCCATGCTCACAAAGTATGCCTGGCTGTGAATATTCACTGTTAATTCACATTGAAGCAAGTCAGTAGAATTGTGATTCCTGAAACATTGTGTTTTGAATGAAACTGGCAATATCAGCTGCTGTGTACCCTTCCCACTTCTGCTGTGGACATTAACTTTACAGTCCCAATGGTTTGATGGAAAACAATTTAAAAATTAAATATAACCAGTGGAAGTGATTGTTACACCAAGACAGACCATACCAGACTGTCCTCCCTAGTCCCTTGCTGGACATTCCCACATCATCATCTCAGTCCACTTATATAAAGTCAGATGCATAAAGCAAAAGGAGTTATCTCACAAAATAAACATTAGATGCAGGTAAATGAAGGATCAGGCCAAATACGTCTGTGATCTGTGCAGGGGGAGAATATAATCTGCTTTATAGTTTGGGGTTTTTATGAAAAAGAATAACGCAGTTTTTAAAACTGAAGAGACCCAAGGACAGAAGGACTAACCTCAGTGCAGGAACCGTAGACCTCTCCAAGCTTCAAGCAAAAAGTAGTTAATAAAGTATGACAGAGAGTCAGAAATCACAGATCAATCTGTATAAAGGCATCTAGAGCTCCATAGCTCCAGGTAGCTCTGCAGTGTGTCCCCACCATCAGTTTGACTCACTATCTGTTTTGATGTTGGGTCCTCACCTCCTAAATGTCCACAGTGCCACCTCTTAGGCTGCCCTTTGGAGTGAGATGAATGCCTCCCACCAGAGATGCTAACTTGTGTCGTTCAGACTGACATATTTAGCAGTAACGTAGCTCTGTTCAAATATTAGGACTTGCAGTTCTGAAAACCTGCTGCTTGAACAAAAGCAAATGAGCTATCCTGCAGGTCAGCAGATAAGCTGTCACTCACCTATTCTTCACAGTGTCCCAAGAAGGTCATAAATCACTGGGATATCAGTTCAGTAGTGTATTCCCCCAGCCTTTACTTTCTGCTGGCTACTGACTCTTTTCCATCGATTTCAACCCAGTGAAGACACAAGGAAAAGTGAACACTGTGAAACCTTACACCCGTCTCCGCGATCCCACCTCCTTCCCAGAACTAAGTTCCATGTCTGAATTTTCAGCTTTCTTATGCCAGGACAGCAACCAGGAACATGGTGGGCTGGAGCAGGAGGCAAAGCTCCCTCCCAAACTGTTTCCAAGTTTTAATTCTTCAGGGGAAGATACCATATTCTTGTTCTGTGTTAGAATAACACCTCACACAATGGGGAATTTATGATTCAGTGCAAATGATAAATAATAATAAGCCTGTGGAAATACAGTTTCTACCGATGCTTTTTTATGACATCAGTGTGTCTCTCTCGCTTAGGTTATTTTCGCAAGCAGTTGGTCCATAGGAATATATGTATAGAGTGAAACAACTGGTGCCGAGGACCTCATGTCCACACTGATTGTCTTTTGGGGGTTACCTCAACCTACTTCTTGTCTGGTCCTATGGACTGGTTGTCCATCAGCAAATGGAGAACCTTAGGTGTGCTTCCAGGAAACAACTTCTATACTAATTTTGTCTGAAAGAAACCCAATCTGTGCTCCCTGAACCCATGCTGCAGTGCAAGTCACAGCACTCTCAAAACACTGGTGTAAATGCAGCTGGTGCATCTTCTGGCAGCCCTTGTGTTTGCTGGATCCTGCGTGTGGCTGGTGCTCCTCCAAGTGCCTCCGACAGGTGCAGTTTGGTGGTACAGAGCAGCAGTGAATTAACCTGCTGCCCCACATGAATTCTGCAATGTATATTTAGTGGAAGAAAAATCATTTGAAGATAATCAACCAAAAAAGAGGGAGAGAGAAAGAGAAATATATACCTGTTCATATTCTTTTCCCTTATTTTTTTTACGAAAAAACACTCTCAGTGACTTTGTCCGATACAACACTCAGGGAATGCAAAGCCTGTAGCAGTGTCACACTTGACTGCAAATTCAAATTATTTGCACAGGTCTTGGGGTTTTTTGTGGTCTTTCAAAACCAAGTTTCAATGTTTTCCTCCAGAAATGTGTTTGCTGGCAATGGCCCTTTACCTACTGACTCCTCCTCTCCCAGCATACATAGTTCAGAGTTAAAAATGCTGTTAGAAGCTGTAGTTTCATTCCCAAAGCCTGTCTGAAGTGGGCAACTCCTTTATACCTTTGGGTGTGTTTAAATTACATATCAGGATA
The DNA here is from genome assembly GCA_013400615.1 of Syrrhaptes paradoxus. Lineage (NCBI taxonomy): Eukaryota > Metazoa > Chordata > Aves > Pterocliformes > Pteroclidae > Syrrhaptes > Syrrhaptes paradoxus. The sequence continues at coordinate 9,516 of VZTO01007429.1, read as the reverse complement.
CAGATCAAAGCTGGCAAATGGCCTCTTGCCAAGATACTTTAAAATGCAGTTCATATTTGTAGGAGACCCGTAAGGGGCCAAATTTCCAGAAAATCTGAAGCTACTCACACTCCTTTTGGGAACCTCAGAGGTCTTTTTTCTCTTAAACAAGACACCATGGCCTCCATCTTTATTTAAACAGGAATTCAAATTAGAATAGTTGAAAGTAAAGTGAACTCCATATCTCAGTCCTCATTAAACTGACCACTTGATTTTAATTACCCAGGAAAAACATGACAATATTTTCCCATGGATTAAGAACCTTCACATCCAATCAAAGCAGCTTGAAGCGTGAATTTAAATATGCATAACTTCTGGTCCACACAGAATGATACAGTTGATAAATATCTGAGACAAGGATTTGGGCAGTACAGTTTGATCTGCTTCTTGGGATTATCTGTCTAAGCATGGCTGCATCTCATCCAGACAGGCAGTGGTTATCAGAGCTTATGTGCATTCCTAGTGGAACAAGTCCACTGCATGCGCTATCTTCATTCTGGGAACCAACTCCAGATACACAAGACTTTAATGAGTCAACGAATTGTGCTGCCCACAACTCATTAATTAATACCTCCTCTCAAAAAAATTAATTTAAGTTGCTCTCACATGATATTTTTAGCCTCCATACTCTCATCCCAATTAACATACAGCTACTCCCTGCTCTATGCATTTAGGTCATCCCATCTTCACCTGTTTTATCCTCCTGTTATCAGTAAAATTAAGTTAGATCTGTCTCAGGTATATATAATTGATGAAGGGCCCTTTCTCTCTAAACTTATTCGTCTTCTTCCTTCCCAGTAGAAATGTGGAATTTTCTTATCCCACTCTCATACTTGTCCCTGTTGCACCTCTCCACAGAGCAATGCCAGCTGGTACCAGGTATCTGAGGACAGATACCACTGTTAGTGAGGGAAGAAGGAGAGAGGGAGTCTCTTTAACTAGTAAATTTTGAGGGAAAGAAATGGCACAGAGTCTCCCAGTGCCAAGGCTTGGATTAATTTTTTTCACTGATAAAAGCAGCAGCTTATCCTGCCCTTTTCTTATATCACTTGTCCCTGAAAAAGAGCTTGTTAGCTTCTGCACAGGATGTCCAACACCTGACCCAGAACTACAGTGAGGAAGTATCATCTCTCCCAGTTCCATCAGCTGAGTCTTTTGACATAGATACTGCTTTATCACACTTAGGCAGATACAGATTTAGCAAGGAAGATCCTATTTTCATTAGCTCCAACCAACATGGTACCTGGTTGGCTGTTACCAACCATGGTACCAACATGATGGCTGTACCCATCACTTGAATGCAGCAGGATGGACAGAAAGACATTAGGGAAAGGAAAGACATCCAGTGATCAGCAGTGAGCTTTGAGAGAGCCACTTTCTACTGATGGTCTTTTATATGAAGCTGAGTCCACTGTGCAGCACCTGTGCACATCTGTTCCCCACCTGTGGAAGCAGGGAGGGCAGCACCTCCTCTGCCCTTTGTCCCTCAGATACTGTGGTCACTAGCCATACCAGTGCCCAGCAGCAGGAGTGGTAGAGCAAATGCAGTGATGTGTACCTACATAGGAGTGCTCCCAACAAGACTACAGCTCACGTGCTCACCGTTACTCACAAGTTGAAGCACCTTCTCTGTCACTCATCTCTCCACTGCCAGGGAGGAAGTACCATAAATGATTGATGCAGAGAGCTGCAGGCAGCTCTCTCCCAAGTCTGCTCGCTTCTACACTGCATACACCTGTGGTTTGCCTTGTCTTTTCTATCTCCCTCTGCCCTCCTTTCCTCTTCATTGCTTCTAGGCTGGGGGTGATGATCTGAGAAGACAGATCTTTCACCAGGGGCTGTATTTGCACTGCCGATGCACATAACTCAGTGCTATACATCAGAAGGCTACTGCATGCTACATTGAAAGCATGGTGGCAGACATCTAGCAGCATATTCCAAGGGTTGCAATTTATTATTTAGTCTCCAATATTCATCAAAAGTGATATTGATCTATTTCACTGATCAAAAACTATGGCTTTGGCCAATTAACTTTCTAAAGAATTCCAATCAAAACTGGATATTTTTCATCATGTATTCCCCCTGCCCCCCTGAGTTTTGCTGCCCACATCCAGACAAGTGCTGTTTCCCTGATGAGCCACATTGGTACCACAAATTAAAATCAAAAAGCTAAACTAACTCTCTTACCTGGCACTGTACATAACCAGGAGGTGTTGGGAAGGGCAAGAGAGGATGGGGTGGTATTGTCTCTTGAAACCTGTCCTGCACCCCTTGCATACCACTGCCAACATGTGTCAGAGCAACCCCTACAACACACCATGCTGCAGGTAGCCTTCAGGATGTGTTTCCTTTTGCAAGCCAGTGAGTATTTTTGAGCCCAGGGCTGCACCAGGCTGTTTGAGCACCTCTCAGGATGCCTTCAGTGTCTTCTGCAGGTGGGCCCTGTGTTGCTCTGTGGTCAAATGGTTATGGATTACCACACAGTATCTTCAAAGATAGACTGGTTTCCTCTTCAGAAAACAAGTGCAAAGTGCAAAAGCCCTACTCGCCACTCTGATCTCTGTGCCTGTGAGTGTTGACAGCAACAAGTTTTAATATGAAATGTAAGACCTTGTAGTGGTGAAGTGGCTGCCCTTGTGTCTCAGCTCAGGTTGAAATCAGCCTGGAAACCCTGAGGTCAGTTTACCCAGGGAAACGAGCCTGGCACCATGACATTTCCCTCTAGAGGGTGACTGCAGCAGCTCAAGAGGCACTGGGGCTTGGTAGTTGTTTATCTGTGCTCTGTGATGCTGCGTCCTGCAGGGCGTATTAAAGTCCATGAAATAATGATGAAGCAGAGGGGTAATTAAAAGCCACAGTGACATTGATCTGCTGAAATTTCAGAGGGAGCTCGGGGCACACAGGGAGACTATCCATCTTACCTCACGCAGGGCCAGCTTGATTGGCCTACTGAGTATTGCAGATGGTTTGGCTCCTCACCTGTGGCCAGGAGGGCTCCCAGCACAGCAGCCTGACTGACTTTGCATCCCTGCAAAACAGGAGGATGGGGAGCGAGTGGTCACAGCTGCCACACTGTCCTTGCAGAGAAGCACAGAAATTGTTTAAAGATACAGGTCTGCTTTCCAATTCTTGTTCTTTTATCAGAAAATGGCAAACCCCATATTTTTACATAAGGACAGTTTCCCCCACTAAGAAACAGGCTTTTAGACTTCTTTGCTGTCTGAATTTGATCACCATTTAGCATTGATTCATAACTATTCTTTTGGTTTCATCCACTATTCATTAGTTTATTTTCTTTTTTTTTCAAAAAACTCCAGGGCTTGTTCCACATTGACCTCTACATGGTTTCACATTTCATTTTGTAATTCGCCAAGGGCAAATAAAAGTTAACTTGGGGTCCATGACCTTCCCTCAGATAATAGGCTCTCTTTCTTCGGTTTGGACTTTGAGTACTTTGGATAATTTCTCAACCTGTAGTTTAAAGATTATGGGTTTCAAACTACTTCAGAAGCTGCCTTTATGTCAGAGAAGTGAGAGGTATGGAGCTCACTAAGTTAACAATGATGCCATAGCTTTCCTTGGTAGCTGGCATCTTCTGTACATCATTATATAATCACAGATTTTTACATTCTTTTTATAAATCCCAGTCTATTTTTTATTCTTTGCCTCCTCCCACTTCATTTGCTACTGACGCCTGCTGCTAAAGTTCCCTTACTTGTCTCAGAAAGGAAGTAGGTTAAGAACAAAAAGAAGAACTCTATCAGATTAAGGCAAACATGTGGGCCCTACTGAGAAATGATGCATTTTACAATAGTACCAGCAAAACAGCTTACTTTGAAGGGTAAATTGCTAAATATATCCAGGGACTTCTGTGAGCCAAAAGCAGCTGTCTTCTGCTTGTTTTTAGTTGCTAGACTCTTGATGTCCCAAATAACGCAAAGTCTCATAAAGGGTCAAAATTGATGCAATCAGGATAATAAAATCACTCTGACAAGCCTACAGTTTATACTTAGTTTATAATTAGGAGTCTGCTGTCTCAGATTAAGATACTGTAAGGTTCCAATGAATTGTTAAGCTATTCACAGCACTGTGCTGCTACTAAACTAGGAAATTGTAATGTCCTAAAAATATCTTAATGTAAACACATCAGAAATGGAAGGATGGGAAATCCAGAAAAAAAGATCCAGAGCTGCATCTTCTGTGCAGGAGAATGTTAAGAGTTTGCAATATTTAATCTGAGGTTAACAAGGTATTATTATCTTTAAAAATAAAGTGAACTAGAGACTTGATTATTATGGATTGCAACTATGCTAGGGTGATTTTTACAAATCAAAGGTCTGTACTTCAAAAGCGACAAGAACTTCCTCTGACTAACCTGGTTTTTATTCTTCTAAAGATGGATTCCTTGTGACTTCTGATCTGGAAGGCAAATTGTTACAGATTTCTGATTTTGGAAATCTGGCTCTGGTAGCTTCTCTGCACAGATACAATTATCTGTCTTCATGGACTTGTGTTCATCTAGCCAAGCTGCCCTTTTCCATGTCACTGTTTTCAGTCTAGAAGACATTGCATTTCTACCCAAATCTGCATACATTGTTCACCTCTAAATGATTGCCTAACCCTCAACCACAGTTGCCTAAAAGAGTATTAATTTCATATACCTTTGCCCTGTACAGTAAGAAATTAGAAGTGTTTCCCTAATTACGTTCTATGAGGGCCAAAAAGCTGAAGTTACATCAAAACTGAAGAAGAAACTCTCTAAAGCCTCTTCTGAATTATTGTCTGTACTAGTGTCACATTGAGTAGACTTTGGTAATCTTCTAGTCTGAAAAGGCTTGATATCAGAACTTTATCCTGTGCAATTCTATTGAACTTTGAGTGTGTCAATGAAAAAGGTGATTGCAGAACTGAGTTGGTTTTGCTTTTTTACTGTCATCTGGGTTGGAAGAATATCCTGCTGGAAGAATATCCCATAGGCTACAATATCTGAAGATTTTTGCTTTTCATGTGCTGTCTTGGTTTCATAGAAAATGTAGCATTTTTGGTCGTCTGACATTGTTTATAAATTTATATTTATCATCAGTTATATGAATTAGATGCAGGTCTAAGCCATCTAAATACAATTTCAAATTTATCCAGTACTTCACTCACTCCCCTAGTCAAGGATGTGAACTGCATTCCGATTTTATGTCCAATATTGCTAGCCATCAAAATTTGAAAATCCAGAATCATCTCCCCAAAGAATGGGAAGCTGGTGTAGAAATCACAATTTTTTAAAGCCCATCTTAAATACTGGCTTAAAAAAAATCTACTGAACATTTCAAGGTTCTTTTTTTAAAACATTCTTTGGAAACAGGAGAGCTAGAGATGCTCATATTGTTAAAATAAAATAAAGAATGGGGTTTTTTTTCTTTTAATTCTACAGATGTTAATAGCAACACCAAAGATGGCATGGTTCCTGATGAAACCTGGAAAACTAGCTCACTGCCTGTTTAGCTGTCCACAGTGGAAAGGCTTGCAGCATTGACTTCTACTCCCTGTCAACATTTATTGTTCCTTAGAGCAAAGTGTCCTGGAATTAGGGACTTGATTTGTAATTAACAGTCAAGCTCAGTATTTTGGGTGGTTTAGGTACTGTGCTGTCAATTTTTTGTACAGGGCTTGCTAAGGTGTGCTGAATGTGCAGATTTCTTTCAGTGTAATTAGCCCACTGCTTTCTTTTTTTGCTGACACACCCAGACTCTTCCATTGGCACTGCATGTTGTGTGTTCACAGCTTGTAAGTTAGGACCTTTCCTCTGAAAATTTCTTTAATCATTTCATAAGGGGAGCTTTGCAGGGCCATTAAAATATGCATTTATACAGGCATATTCATCTTTCAGTAGCCTAAAAAGATTTTTCCCAAGTTAGCCACAAACATTCAGCTCCCAGGTGGAACCCTTGGGACATGTTCAGTTGCCTGGAAAATCGCTTTCAAAATTAGCATGTCTGCTCTGTAAAATATTCTGTGTAGTTTCTCTTTTGCCTTAGAAGGAATGGAAAAAGCAACTAAAAGGGCCAAATCTGCACAAATTTTCCTCTAAAAGAGTAGGACTGATAAAAATACTGGTTTTACCTTTACAGCACCTCTTTTACTCAGGAGGTTTCTCCCAAAGTACCAGATTTTCCTACTGAGTGAACCCAAGTGCATCTGGCAATGGCCTCTGGAGAGAAACACCTCAACACATCAACTGAATGAAGTCTCCAGATGCAAAAGTCATAACTTTCATATATAGTTTTCTGATATATTAGCCAGGCTTCATATCAATTCCAGAATCCCATGACACCTTGCAGCTTGTTCTCTGTCACACTGTAGTTATAAACCAATGAGAAATATCCAACAACTTGTACACTTTGACTAACGCAAATAAATTAACTGAAAAATTGTTAAATAAGAATATTTTGTTAGTTTCAAAATTAAGTGGAAACACCAGCAATTAAAAGATCTGAGCCATGCTCTCTCATAGACTAATGTTAAGGCCATGGACAAGCCACTGAATTTCTCTCTGATTTAGAAAGTCCCCATCTGTGAAATATTTCCAGAGGTTCCACAAAGATCTTACAGTAATGATAATTTTGAGAAATAACAGTGTCTATTACCAATATTATCTGCATACATTACCGGCTCTAGGCTTAACTGAGCCTTGGTACACGATGTACTGAGAAATGTGCAGTCCTAGACTATGCCACAAAGACTTTACTGTCTAACCAGGACTACTTCTGTGCTCCCTTTCCCAGCTGTACTCCCCGCAGGGACTCGCCATGAATCTGAGCTTTCCCTCCTGAGATCATCAACCCCAGTTCCTAATTGACCAGCGAAGCCAGTCTGAACTCCTTGCGTCTTCATCCTACAAATGAGTCCCTGTGGTTACTGGAACCCACTCACACAGGCCTAGATGAAGGATGGAGGAAAAGGTGAACAAACACCTTTGGGCTAATCTATACTTCACACAGAACACTGCTGTGTTTGGTATAATCTCTTAGGTGTGTGTGAAGTTATATCAATGGAAACCTATGGTTCATTATCAGTAAGCTCTGGTCCTGGAGGAGAGGAGGTGGGGAGAGAAAGGTAACAGGAGGGGAAAAAAAACCCAGATGGGAAATGAACCTGTGCATCTCTCATGGGAAAATGCATTTCAGTCATCCAGGCAACAGCCTAGCCCATGGAAAAAAAATGTTCTTTCCAGCTGTTATGTCAAAATAAAAATAAATTTTAAAAGGACAAATACATAAATTAAGCATATTTTTATCACATCCATTCTCACAAATTACTTGCTACATTCATGTTTCTTATGAGGAACCATTTTTAATGTTTAAGTAGTCATGCACTTCTCCAAAAAGTGTTTCCTGAAAAACTGAAACCATTATTATGTTAAACTCCCACACAGTTTGTTTTAAAAATATCTTTAAATACTATTAAAGAACAAACATTGTGTAGGTTTATGTCTTATGAGTGGGAAGCAGTAACCATCAATGAATCATATTATTCCTCCAACTGTAACAACAACATGATCAACTACCACAATAACAAAAAAGTTTATGCTCACCGTATGTCTGTTTTGCAGGCAGTTTCCTGCCTTGAAATCTGCATAATAGGTAAGATGTGGCAAGTGTAATACACTGTTTACTTTCCACTGTGGATAGCCAGGCATGCTTGGTCTGGTGCATTGCTCCTCCCTTAGGTGTGTCTGCTTGCTGGAGTACGGCATCCCTGAACAAGCAAATAAAGCTTCTACAAATTCTAGGATCTGCTCCTGAAAATGTTACCAAATATACTAGATATTTAAATTATTATATTGTCATCCACTATGTTTTGGGGTTTTTTTTGGTTAAAAACAATGGGTTTGGTTGCAGAAAATATTTTCTGTTCTGTGCTGTTTTCCAGAGGGCAGTGACAACAGGACATTACAGAGGGAAGAGAAAGATTGCAAGAGATATGGAAAAAACACCATGGAGATCAATATTTAATCTATAATTATGGGTGTACAGTATGTACTGTGCATTTTTTAAATTTAACTTGGCTTTTACTATTACTCAGTAGGAGGGGAACAGATACTGAGAGCCCTGGATAGCAACCATAAGAAGCATGTTTAAATCCACATATTTTCAGGAGATGTATGGGTACAAGAAGGAATGGATTATACTCTCTGATCTTTTTTCCTGTTGGAAAATCTGAGAGCTTTACCTGGGAGATTTAATTTCAGGTAAAAGAAATTGTAAAATAACTTCCAAAGTTTATGCTGCATAGTGTTGTGGCACATATGAAAAAATGTTTGTGTCATCCTATTCTTGAATAAAGAAACAATATGCAGTTCACTTTTCACAGTGGAAATACTGATGATATAAAGAGTTATAAATAAATACTAAGTCAGGCTTCTGTGTGGGAAAGCCCCCATCCTCTTTATTGGTTTCATTCAGGAAGCATTCAGGTAGCACAGATTCTAATTCTGTTCAAACAGTGATAGAAGAAACTACAGTATTCCTGGCAGCTCGTATTCATCATGAGTTTAACAATGCTTTGACTATATGCATACACTCCATGTGTATGTGCTCTTATATAGGTACTTATATGCCACTTCCAGGTTTTTCTGAAGGCCTTTGAAGTTAGCTGGCCAGAAAAGGTTAGGCACCCGGGGGGGGGGGGAAATTATTTTAAGAATTTTAAAACTATATTATCAGGTATCATCTGCTTGTTAATGAAGCTTCAAAGTTATTTCCAGGGCAGAATTCTGCAGATTGCTCCAGAGAAAGAGTCCAACAGTCTATCTAAAGAACTCATTCCACCATTAATGAGTGCTTAACCCCAGCATATTTGAACTTGGACTACATGACCAGTAGTTAATTTTCACTAACAGGTTTTTTTTTTTTGATTCTGAAAATCTGTAGCCGTGTCATCAGCTCCTTCTTAATTATACCATATTCTTTACATCTGTCCTGCTAAATAACTCTAATTGAAATAGCACCGGCGTGAATTTTCGTAATGTTCCCCCCAAGACATCCCGAAAGTGACTCACACGAGAAAACAGACTGAAGTCACAGCTGGAAGCACGTCAAGGATCATTTCCATTTTTACATGATTAATTTGAATTTAATATCTTAAATCAAAACCTGATTAATTTAAATAAAATTTTGATGGTGCCCTGCTTCTAATATACATTGCAGTAATTAGATTCAGCTTAATGTGATTTTTTTACATAATTAAAAAAAAGAGTAAGTCAAGTGTAACAATGCAGAGTTGGTACAAATCTGTCCATATACATACGTATACATGCACAGACACACACACATGGGATTTTGTTGAGACATTGCTCAGGTACAGGAAAGATCACAGCTGGATGGCTGCACTATAGCTCAGTTTATGGCATATGTAGAATATTACACTTTTATTTCACTGCAGTGTGAATAGTTGTTCTTTCAAAAAAAAAGGCAAAAAAAAGGA
>VZTO01007424.1:0-17970 GCA_013400615.1 Syrrhaptes paradoxus | reverse complement strand
TGACAGCTCAGTGGGATCTGTGTCTCTTCTGACCATTTTACTACTGCTGCTTAGGTTGCTTTGGGCACCAGTTTGTGTATTGTGGCATGTTATTTGGTAGCTGGCGTGGAAGTGAACCAGTTAATAGTGGACATTAGAAAAGGAGAAGACAATCAGCCCTCTAATGAAGAAAAATAGCTATTTTTTTTTTCTCTGGAAAACTAATCGAGGATCGTGTTTTTTTGTTGATTTTATTGGGGCACGGGGTCATTACACATAGCTGAGGAGGGCAGAGATACCTCTTTTTATGTACAGTTGTAATATTTGCTTATTGGACAACTCATTTAGGAAGTCTAGGAGCTGGATTTAATTCTGTCTTCAGCTTGAGGGAAACCAAACACCCATTCTAAAGAGTGACCCCTACATCAAACTGCAGGCCACTCAAGTGAGTGGCTTTAATTTCGGATTTTTCATTGGATATTAACCTTTTTCCTTTTCTTTTTAAGATATATTTTAGTTCCTAGGTCAGATTATTCTGTTGCTGTGCTTCCAGTGGTTTTGTGTTGGATGTCTTCCATAGGCTTGGAATTTGGTCAGATGAATAACCCTTTTGTGACAAAGCAAAATGAAAAATGAGGGATATGAAAAATAAGGGAAAACAAAGGACCCAGGAAAACAGAAAGTATGAGGAAGGCAGCAAAGTAGCCCCAGCAGGGTGACAGTCAATTATAGAGAGGTTTAGAGCACAATGGGAATCAGGAGTTTGGTGTGGGTCTAGACAGTTTTCCAAAGCAAAAAATTGCCAAGTACTGGTAAAGACAGTCTCTTAGCTAGGAACAAGGCATATTTGACAGTTTGCTTCTGTCCCCTAGTGAAATTAAGTATCTTGCAAAATTGGAAAGAGCATGTAACTAAAAAGGGAGAGAATAATTCATCAAACCTTTTAATCAAAAGTTGGTTCCTGATTCCATTCCCCAGTATAGAGACAAATTTCACTGACTTCTTCCTTTCCTTCCCTATGCTGAGCTGTAGGGTCATGCTGTCTGCAAGCACTTCCGCTCCTCTTCCTTCAGTAGTTGACAGGTAGGATGTCACTTTGGATAGCCTTGGCCTGCCAAATGGTATTCTGGAAGCCAGACACATTTCTGTGTACATTTAATTTTGTTCCTAAATATTTTATGCTTCTTTGAAACTAGCTGTTATCCTTAATGAGCCCATTAATACTTTCTTAAACTTTTACCGGTTAAGTCCCATGAGCAATCACTGATTTTAAGCCACTCATATTCTGCACACAAAGCTCCATTTTGTACAAAATAATTTTTAAATCCTCTCTGTTTTGCCAAGAAGCTTTTGTATTCTATTTTGCAGTAATAAATTTCTACTCTTCATATTGCTCTGAAATTATTGAGTTTAGTAATAATGTCCTTGATCGTAAGGTGTATATAACCCAGCTAGGAACTGGAGAGAACCAGCTCAGTGACCTGAAATAGCTATGCTTTCAGGTAACTAAACTTCCTGAACCAGTAACAGCCCCTTTGAACAGTGACAGGACAGTAAAGTGTTGTCATTGCTTTAGGAAGCTCATTTCCAAGATGCAAATGTAATGACATAACGGACTACAGCCAACCTCTCCCTTCTTGCTCTACCCCAGACCCACGTAACTGCTCTCCACTTAGGCAGGCATGCAGGTGGGATTCTTCTCTCTTAATTTTAGCCACGTAGAATTTAGTCCATCTAGTCTAAACTCTCTCTAGAGGCTGAAAGAGTGAGGCACTCTCAGGTGCAATTCCTTTCACTTGCCTTCAATGCTAGTGGAAGGAGACCCACTGCCTGGCTTACAGCAGACGGCTGGCAGCATGGAGGTGGCTAGGAGGAGAAGTGCTTTTATTTACGTTANGCTGGGTGTAAAACGAGCTCAGCTGCTTGGCTGCACTCTCCTGGTTGTACGGGAAGCAGCATGGTAAAGAACTGGGAAGGGACTCCAGAAACTCAGATTCAATTTAAAGTTTACTTCCCCTCAGGTAGGATGTCTTACATCTGTCTTTTCATGTTAAAATCTGCATGTTAAGAATATGTTATTGCATATTATAAACACTTTCTCAAGTTCAAGAATGAAGCTACTCTGAAATAATCTGGTTTGTTGCTTCAAGCCAACAATGAATTGAGTCATCAACACAAAGACATTATAGATGGCAACGTAAAATACAAACACATACAGCACTTAGTTTGGTTCATCAGCATTAGCAATTTGTTTTCATTTTCCCCCCATTTTATCAGATGATACAGCACACAATTTTGTGATCCTTAATACCTGTTCCATAAATTCATATGATACTAGCATTTCCACATATGTGTGTGTGCACATTTTCTTTGTACAGATTACAAAACATGGATTAGGCTGCAAGGTATGGTCATCTGTCTTAGAAAATAAATTAATTAGAATGTAACGGTGCAGGAACTATTTTAGCTTTCTTCATGCCTTTCCTAGGATTAATACCTAGTTGGTTGTACATGTTCTGTCTCTGGAGCAGTATATTAAGGTTTTAAAATGTCATGAGTCCAAAGCGAATCTGTTGTGTCCTCTAGATCCTAGTGCAAGAGTTTGTCCTTATAGCAGAAGTGACGCCTTCACCAGGGGTGAGTTTTTATTCTTTAATGGAAGTTCTGTCCTAGAGGAAATGTTTTAAGAACCTATGTCACCAGTCATAATAAGCAGTAAGGAAAAACTATATCAACAAATCAGCATATAAAGTAAATCCTATTGATATTAGATTTCTGTGTCTATTGTAGAGAACACGGCCACTGGGAGAGCAGCTCTACCCAGTGAGTACTGTGGCTCTGCACTGAAAAAAAAAAAAAAAACAAGAAGAAAAAAAGAGAAATTGAGAAGTAATATCAAACAGAAAATATTTTTGCATCAGTCAGTACCCCTATATGTGTCACAATAACACTCTAGTTATTCTTAGGCTTCTTTTGTCAGGAAATAAACATAACAGTCACCCTCAAATCAGGCTCTCTCCTTAGAGCCAGAGAGTCAATGGGTTTGTGCAACAGGAAGGAAGGAAGCAGGAGGGCTGCGTGACTAACAGCATCTTATTGTGACCTGTTTGTTTTCTCAGTCTCTCTGGTAGTGAGTAACAGAAATTTAAAATGCTAACATCTGGGGTTAACAAGTCGGTAGGATTCCTAAATGAAAAGCAAACAATCAACAGGGACAGTGTCCCAGGAAACAATTCTTATCAAGTGTTTAGCTTGTTTTTAAACCTTATGATGTTAAATATCTAGTACTCCTAAAACAATAAGTTAAATATGTATTTTAGGCTTTTATATGTTTGAAATGTAACGTCAACTTCTGCTAGCAGGAAGTAAGGGGACTAGTTCATTTAAGTAAAAATTCAGGGATACATAAATTTGTTACTTGTAAATTAGCAATCTCTTCTGCATTTTTGATTGAGAAGTCTGGCCTGAGATACTCGTAGAAACACAGGTTGGAATTTCAAGTCTGACTACAGACTCAGTCTTCATGTGTAAAGCACAGCAGATCTAGGGCTCGTTTCCACATCTGAATAATGAAAACTGTGACTGTCATTCTCTACCTCATTTGTCATGGCAAAAGGCAATAGGGAGTGCCTGCACTCTCCCTCAACTTCTTGTGGAATTGTTCATGTAAATATAGGGTGGAATGAGTATTACCTGGTATCTAAAGAGGTAATAAATAGGCAGTTTGATTTCCTGGGGTAGCCACTTCATGGAGTATTTGAACTGAGAGAGGCAATGCATTAGCTGTGGTATTATAAAACATGAATACAGTTGAGCACAGTTTTCTGAGAAGGTTCTTTAAAATCTGCTGATATTCTACAACTCTACATGTTTGATTTTAGCACTAGCTCTAAGCAAATTTTTAAAGGGTTTTTTTTTTTTTTTTCCAGTGGAGAGACAGAAGAGGGGAAAAGTAAATTTTCTACACCCATTCTTGCCTTAGATGAAACAAACACTTGGGACACCTGTTTCTATAGTCACTACACTTCAAAGTTATTTTCTATCCCAGACTCAGGATTTATATTTGACTATTATGGAGAAAAAGTCATACATCAAGTTGACACTGTTTTTGTATTCAAGCTGATGCTACTTTAGATTTGAAAAGTGAAGCTGGAAAGGAGCCCAGCTGCTGGCTGAAGTCTGCGGTGGTGAGGGATGAACATAATTATATAAAGTTGATAAACTCTAGTTAGACGTCAGCAGGTACATAAGGTGCTGTCTCTGGTGAGTCCCGTGATGTGTGACACAATGTATTTCAGAAGCGACTAATTTTAGACACTCTTTCCAAAGGGATTTTTGCAGGTTTCTCTTACATGCCAGAGCACTTGTCTGAAACATCTGCTGCCAAGTCCCTCTATGCAGCTGCAATCTACCCCGGGGGAAAGCCAGCAAAATGAGAGGGAGCACTCGCCCCGTGTGCATGAGCTCACCCTGGCAAGGTCCATTATGAGATATATCCATGACAGTAACTTGTTTATTTGCTTCCCCGTTCCTGTCGAGTCTTCCATTGACCTGGGATGAAGCTATAAAATGGGATCAAGTCCTGCATGTGAACATGTCATCCCACGATCTGAAGGCTAACCATCAAGGTATAAAAAGCCATCAAATTAAAAAAGCTTTAACACACAGTCTCCTACCTAGGCTCAAGATGAACAACCTGATGTTGGAAATAATTAGCAAGGCAGTGATGGTGAGCTTCAAAACAAATCCAGCTACTTAGCCCGTGTTCAAAAGAACAATTATGCAGGGGACATAATTCTGGGGTGAGGCTTCTCTGAATTTCTTCCACACGAAGACTCTCTAAGGCTTCAGCAGGAGCAAAGAAACGTTTCCTTGCCTTTAGCATCCTTACACTAAACAATTCAGCCAGTGGAGAGCAAGAGGAAAGGGAGGAGGCTGCTTGGCTGCCGAAGCCCAGCGGAGGGTGCTGGAGAGCCAAGAAGGGCGCTGTTAGACCCCTGCAGCGCCCGGAGACACGGGGCAGCATGCACCCCATCCATCCCCGTGTGCCGTCTACCGGCTCCGGGAAGCTGCAAAACAAACAAAGTCTTTTATTATGTAGGTGGATGCTCATCCTACACGTTGTCTTTCAAATTTATTTCATGACTCGTTTTCATTGCTTCATTTCTGTGTAATTCTGCTGAGCAGCTATTTTGCTACCTCCACCAACTTTTCGTGGGCTATTTTATATGTCAGACAAAGAATCTTGTTATTTTGAGTTTCACCAGTTTACTCATAGAATAGACATTGTTGCTTTAGTATTTGATGCAAACGAAGAATAATAATTTGTCTTTGATGATAGGCAAACTGATGCTTAGAGAATAAGAGAGACTCAGCAAAAGATACAGCCACCTCCTTTCTACCTATGTGTAAAATTTCAGCCCTTTAAACGGTTCTGTTCACTAATCTGTTATGCTTAAAATTCACCTGGAGCATACTTTCTGACTTAGCATTTGCATAAGAATGTTTTAGGTAATGATTGTGTAGTGAGAAATGCGGGGATGGTCCCTGGAGCCAGAGCTGGGACCCAGCCTTCTTCTCTGGGCACTAGCAGGGCCAGCCACCAGGCTACAGCTTTGCTGTGTGAGAGTTGCTGGTTCATCAGCTTCTGTCCCTTCAGCATGGAGGTGCCCTGCCTTCCCCCTGTCCTCACCTCCTGCGCTTCTGCAATGTCATGGGGTTTGATGGCTGAGGTGCACTGTGAAATCTGTGATAAAATCCTCCCTGGGGAAGCAGGGTTTGAATTCCAGTCTTAATCATTGGGCTATAACATAAAATGGGGAAAATAAAAAAAAAAATGGCATGTGCGCACTTGGGAAAAGATCTGCGGTGACTTCTGGGTATGGGAGTGGAGGTTTGTGGGTAGCTGTTCACTTGGGATGTGCCAAAATAGTTGGGGAAGCAGATGATTCAAGCTATATTCCTGATATTACTTCCTCTTGTGTTACTGTTGCCCAGCTGCAGGCAGTCTGTCTTTCTGCAGCACTATGACTCCCGAGCCCGACACCTCTTCAGCTGGATGTACGTGTTGGCTTTTCTCTGTTAACTGCCCCAATGCAGGCTGCAGCCAGCAAAGGGGGCAGTCCTGGGGAGCAGCTGGGTTTCAGTTAGTGACCCCCTGGAAAACGGCTGCTCGTACCCCAACCTCTCAGCCCCCGCCAGGGCCAGGACCCAAGCACTGGTGTGGACTGCTCACTCCCGACGCAGGCCTGGGCTGTGATGTTTGCTGTTTTGATGTGCTCAGGCAAATGCAAGCTTTTATAATACTAAATATATAATGTAAGCCTTTGCAGGACTGGAGCGTTACCGTATCTGATAGCTACTCCCCCCCTCCTCAGGACCGCAGTCATCAGAGTCTCCTCCCCACGCACAGCAAGGAGAAGGGCATTCCCCCAGAAGGAGCTGTTAGTGCAGTATGTGTGCAGAACGTGGTTTGGTAAGATCCCCGGCAAGGTGGAGTATTACAGTCTTACAGACCAAGCAATATGAGTTTTTGGCAAATGGCAGAGTCAAGGTACCTTCGGGTGATATAAAATTACATATTCCTACAAGTTGTTGTTAATTCAGTAATTCATGTGCTTAGTGTTACTGTTTGAAAGTTCTGGTTTGAAAAATATTAAGTTTGTTGCCATAATGTGAACTAAAACCACCTTGGTGTGCCCTGGTGCTTTAGATTGCTTCTGCACTTGATCTGCATGACCCAGTTGGCAAAAAACTAGTGTAAGGTTCAGAGATCTGTCCCATGCACTCAGTGGCATTAATCATATAGCTATATGCATACTTTTATCTTTTTTTTACACTGCTGTGGGGTATCCCCATTTGTGCCTGGACCTCCTACACAAAAGGCACAAGCACAAACTTCCCTGCAGCACCGTGACCAGTCGTGCAAATCCACCACCGCTGCAACAGCACCGTCACATTTTAGAATTACTTCCTCACCGTACATCTGTGCTGCCCAGCCCCTCTCCTCCCCCCTCTTTTCTTTGTTACCTGCAGCATTGCCAACCCCAAGAGCAATGAGCAGAGCTGAGAAATCCCCCAAACTCAGTTATCCGTGCAGCTACTCAGCAGAGCTCTCACAGCACTCACCATGTGCATTGCTTCCCTCGCTGGGTTTTTTGACCTTTTCTGTGGCCTATTGTCATTTAGCATCCTGTGTCACACCACCTCACAAACCCAAATCTGTTCTGGGTTTAATTCCTGTGGTTCAGGGACTCAATGTGAAGAGCAACGTAGCGGCTGCTATGCAGCAGTCGCAGATGACAACAAAAGCCCAAGCGGAAAATTTGAAAGAGAGATGAGCTCCTTTCCCTCTCCTCTCCCTGCAAACTCAAACACTCAACCTAAAGGAGTTTCCATACTTTTTTGGACAAAGAGACATCATGGTCATCTTGTTTTTTTTTTCTTGTAATTGCTCTGTCCCATAACAGAATCCCTCACCACTGTGGTTTTGCCCTGTAGGAAGGTAGCATAGCAACATATGTTTCTTTTTATTATTTTTTTTCCTCTGTAACTGCTGCTATGGGAGCAGAATTTTACCTGGAAAGGTGTGCATTAATGTTTGTGATAGTAAATACAATTATGGAAAATTATTTTGGTTTAGAAGCAGAACAGGGAGATACACGCAGGACTGGGAAGGAAGAACTCTTCATCCCTGCCACTGACAATCCCTCTGGCCAGGGGAAAGTTGTGTAGACTCCTGTTTTGAGTGTTCATTCACTTAATATAAGTTAATTTATCTCAATTTTCGGATGCCTATCTTGAAAAAGATGGGGGGTAGGGTGCCAAAGAGCTACACAGCTGTTGTTCCAGTGGATTCCTTAGAGACCTATCAGCAGTAGGCAGTTGAGAGCAAGCTCAGGTTGGACACCCAGAAATGAAAGACTACTTTTGAAAAAAAGGACTTTAAAACATTAGTGTCATGAAAATGCCGACTATCATGCATGCAAAAGGTAGGCTAGTGCCTAAGAAGAGTTCAGGAGAGTGAGGGGAGGAAGGGCAGGCAAATATCCATGTCTGTTTCCCAGTCTCCCTTCACACCCGCTTTCCCTCTGCCCCAGCTGATTGCAGGAGAGAGACCACCTCTGTTGCACCTCAACTGCTGCTGCTGTTGCACTGGGGAATCGCAGTCCACATGTGGTATGAAAGCTGACAGCGTCATGCCCTTCTGCTTGAGAAGGGCCCAAGGGTGATGAAGGTTGGATGGTCCCTGCTCAAGGATAACTTTGCTGTGACCAAGCAATTTTGTGCTGCTTCACAGGAAAGCTGTAAATTATGATGGTGGTTTTGAGATGATCTTAGGTCTTGCTGCCATGCCATACAGTGATATCTTGACCCGAGTTATTTTTTTAACTGTAAGAAAGGATATCAAAAAATAAACATCAATGGAAAGATGAGAGAAATGGGAACAGGAACATGTACTAGGTAATAGAAACCTCTTTATTAGTGATATGACCGGAGTCGAGCAGGAACGTTGAGCCTGGGACTAACAGAAACCAAGTCCTTCCTTTTTTTGTTCGTCTACCAGAACCTTTGACCAAGATGCATCTACGCCACCCCCTGTCAAACATCTACAATTTGTGGCAGGACTTTGGACTTCATTTGTAGCAGTACAGGCAGACCTGTATAACGAGTACCTAACACGACAGGGTACAGACCACACTTGGATTCCTCTGGGTGTTGCTCTAATGAAAATCAACACAAATACTGAATTGCTTGTGTAACCTCCTAGGTGTCAGTGGTTACACTACAGAGGCATTTAGTCAAACCATTCTCTTGGCAATATGTTCCAAAGAACAGCACTGTTTTCAGGCCTGCTGGAAACACGCCAGGTTTTTACTGAGCCTTACATGTGCTGGGGCATGACTTGGGGTAAGGTTGTGTGAATATATTTCCTGCAGCGTTCACTAATTCTAATGGTTTCATCCCTTGTGATATAGTGACTCATTTCTTTGTGAGCACGCATATGGCAGGTAATGCTCCTAAAGCTCTTCTTATGGTTTCTGATGTGGGTCCTTTCTCTGTTACATTGCTTTTGGAAAGTATTGTTATTTATGACAAATTTCAGTTTTGTTTTGATTACCATATCCAGCCTCTGTGCTTGACTTGCCAACCTGGAGGAGTATAAAACCTGAAATAATTCTTTCACTATGTTGAAAGGTCTCTGGAGAAGAACTAAATCTTCATAGTTCTTTGTCTATCCCCTACTGTTGATTATTTGCTTTCTCACTTCCACAATACAGTTGTATTTTGGAAAACTGCCTGCTTACAATTATGTGCTAGGATTCATATAAAAGATTATGAAAATACCATTTATATTGTTTGAAACAGATGTGAGAATGAGTGTTTGTGTCTCCAAGATCTGTGTATGCAAGCACCTTGCTGATAATTTTTTGTGTCCATATCATCATCATCTCTTAGCATCACCTACTGTTCACCTTCCCCTAAACCTCACTGGGAGCTCTTTTTGAGGTTGGGAACGTGCAATGAGAAGGAAATGACAGTGGTCTAGTTGGATGGCAAATGCGCATCACTTTTTCCTTGCCCCCAGCAGAACTCACAGGCAAGGGCTATGTAGAAGCATAGTTTAGGCTGAAAGTGTATTACACATATACCTAACCCCTCCGCATTAGGGGACAGATAGGTGCCTTACGTAAAGGACAAGATGGCTCAGAGCCAGCAGCATCTATCGGAAATGATGGCAATTGTAGTGGTGCTGCCATGTGTGAGAGATGCTACTTGGCAAGGTTTCCTCTGGCTCCCCTAGAGTTAGAAAGCCATATGCAGAGCCAAGGGATGAGATGCAGCATATGTGAGTTTGGGCTTTGAGCTTTAAAAACTAACTCTGTTTGTTCCCAGATCCCAGGATTATACAATATCATGTGCCAAATCTTATTAATAATTTTGGTTCTTAAAGAGTGTGGGTGTGCGGAGAGATATGATTATATGCAAGTAATTTCATGCACCTGTGAAAAAAGAGAGAAAGTGAGCCTTTATTCCATTTGTATGTGATATTCAAAATAGAGTGACCTTCACTGCCTTCAGAGATAGAATAGGACTAACGGGAAAACAGCTGTAGGCATTGAAACCCAAGAAAAATCTTCAGTAAGACTCAGAATCAAAACCAAATAACTTGAATGAAACTGAGTTTTAGATGTAAAACTTCACTATTGACAATAAATAAAATTGTTTTGTCAACAGAAGGACTCACCCTGACTTGGGTGTGAGCCTACTTTTACCATCGTCAGGGTGCAAGGTTTAAGCACTCAGCTGAGTTACCTGAAGTAACATCAGCTTTTACTGTTTAATAGCCTGTGTTTATTAAGCCAACATACGTAGTTCAAGATACCGTTTCTGCCACAGACATAAAAATTTTCAGTTTTATTGGAAGTTTATTCAGTGTTGGAAGCCCTGATACAGTTTAAGAGATCCCAGATTAGCATTAATTAAAATAGTTATGCAACAAAGTACATAATTACTGCAGACAGTCTAAGCACAGCTGCAATCATAGACACTTCCTTTATAAAAGGGAAGCCAAAAGATTTTATCCCAGTTTTTAATGAGGTTATATTTCAGTGTCTGTATTCCAAAACTGTTTCTTGGAAATAAAGCCATATTTCAAAAAAGTCTCACATCTGTATCTCATCTTTCTAGCTTGAAGGATGGAGAGATGAGCTGATCTTGTTGGGATTTGAACATCCACTGTCAGTAAATCTAACATGAACCTCGTGACAGAACTTCAGCTATCGTACTTTGCCAATAGCTGACTCTGTAGGATTTGATCCATGGGACATGTTACTTTAATATTACTAATAAATAATATTAAGACTCCTGGTAGTAGTCTGCATTACAAACCAAATAAAGGCAACCTGTCAGTCACCGCTTTTATGGAGGAACTGTTGCAGAGGAGTTGAGCTCTGTCGTATAGTGTTTTTTCCATGTAAATACTAGCAAAAAAAAAAGCCTACTGCAACAAGCTTTTCAAAGTACACAACTTAAAACCGAATCCCATGATTCTAAAAATCCTGTGCAGTGGATTGACTGCATCAGACTGCAGCCTGGTACTGCAGCTACTCACTTGACAGTGCTGCTCTGCAAAGGCAGGAAGACCCTGTGAAAAAGGGAAGCACAGAACTTTTAAACAGCTTCTCTTCCTTCCTCGGCTGCTGTGGTAGTATCAAAGTCCTGCTGCATATTTTGGGGTTTGTTTGACTTTGTATTTGTGCTGCTGAGGGTTATGCTGAAGGACTCAGAAGAGAAGAGACTTTGAGCTCACTTAGAAAGTGCAACAGAAATAGTGGAGGTTGTGTGAAGGGGTTAGAAAAGGACAGACCCTGAGGAGTCTGGCTGTGATGTAGAGGCTGCTCCCAATGCAGTAGAAGAGTGGTATCTTAGCATGTGTATTACAGAAGCTTTTGAAAAGGAAGTTGTGAGAGAAAGCAAAGGGACCACGTACATAATGAAACTACATTATGAGTAATGAAAGTGCCACCTAGCCTGTGCACCTCTCCTTCTCCAGGAGCTGACTGAGCCTTCATTTCCTTGTATCTATGTTCTGTGACTGGATGTTGTTTCATTTCCGTGCCTGTTCAGAACACTCTTCCCTTGTTGGTGTTTCAGAACGTCTCACATATGAGCAGTGCCACCACGTTCACTGCAGTGAACCGAGGCAGCGTGTTAGCCAAGACCAGCCCAGCGCCAGTACTTGCCCAAAGATGTCAAGGCTGGGTAGAGGCAGATAAAGATGGAAGAACGGAGATGAGATATAGTGGAGTTTAGGAGAGACTTCAGATGTTCTTGGGGCAAAAGAAGAACGGTGGAAGCAACTACTGCTGTTGTCCTGATGATTGCTGTCTCTCTGACTACACCCATCCCTTCATCAGTAGCCAATCTTGCTTTACAGTGCTTTGACAAAGACAAAATTCGGCCATTTGGATATCCTTCCTATGTCTTCTGGACCTTATGCACACCACATTTTCCTTTAATTCTTCAGAAACTGAGTGAAGCTGTACAGTTCTCTGTTTGCTCTTCTTACATTCCCTGTGGGTGCTCCCTGGGGCCAGCATGGTCCTAGCAATGGGATTGTGTGTCAGCTCTTCGAGGAGGCAGCCAATTGACCAGACTTGTATTGTGATTTTGTGGCTAATTTTTAAGAAAATACCTAGAACCATAATTTTACCTCAGAAATGTGAACTGCTACATCGTGCTGTCTGCACCAAATTCACCACCCTCTTGTTGTGCCATTAATTTTTAGAACAACATTGCAGGAAGATGAAGGTATTTCCTGGTAAAGGAGTGTGTCTCAAGTTTGCCAATGAGGGTAAAGCCTGGCTGCCTTGAAACATGAGTGACTCAGGGTTAGCATGGCTGAGTTCTGCAAAGACAGGGGAAAAGATAAAAAGCTAATTTGTTAAGAAATTGATTTGTGGTTTGGAAGAATTCTAGAAGTGTGTATGTAGGGAGATAAAGCATGGGATGAAGCTTAAAATAACATTCCAGTAATTTATTTTGTAACAAAATTTTAAAATTGTACCAAAAAGCCACCATCTATTAAGGACCAGCTCTATCTTCTAGTGAATTTGCTAAATGTCCTTTTAAAAAATTAAACCAGTATGGTTTCCTCTCTTCTCAGCTTTTCTTCAGTTCAATTTACTTGTGACCAAGTCTGGTAAGAGTGTTTTGCACGAAGTTATAATGTATCACTGATACTTCACAATTTATACGAATTGGACTTTTGCCGATCACCTTGTGCTCACCATAAGAAATTGAGTCTTGACTTCCGAGACGTATCAGAAGTTCAACAGCGGCATACTGAGGGGCTGCCAGTTTGGGGTTGCTTTACATAGATGCAGTGTGCTAAGAAATCTTTGAACTTAATGTAATTCTTTCAACTTAATATCAAGGATCTGATTTGTAGGGGCTACTCTAGTCCTTTTCAGACCTGAGGGGAAAGCCGCTGTGACAGAGGAGCTAGGAATTCCCCATCAAGGGAAATCACCACTTGATGATGAAGCCAAGCTAGACCCTTGAAGCCACCTTTTGTTTAGAGGCATGTGAAAAAATTTCCCCTCTGGCATGTCAGCTCCAGGAAAATCATTACATGCTGCCATTATCCCTCCTGTTCCCCCCATGTAATTAGGGAACTGGGTACATTACAGATGTTACAGAAGACAACTTTGCTCGCCTTGTTGCTTCAGTAGCGTGGCAGGCACAGCTTATTCAGACCCAAGTCTCCAATGAGCTAGTATGTAAGAGTAAAACCAGCACATCTCTAGTCACATAAATTTGCCTTCATTTTCTGTGATCTTCTTCTTCTAGTCACTAAATACATGTACATATGCATGTACTTACATGAAAAGCATGTAACCATATAAGTAATAAAAGTAAAGGACAGAATATAAGGGCTGCACTAAAGCAGAGAATCCTCATTTTTTTACAAAGTAGAATTTATTGCTAAATATCTACACATAACTAAATTAAGATGAGGTAGCCATCTCCCCCTCAGTTTATATATTTCCTTTGTGAGAGGTCCAAAATCTTGATACATTGACTGGATATAAAATGTAAAAAACCCATTGAACTGAAATCTCTGCATCTCTACTGGTTCTGTGACCTTGGATCTTCCCTGGCTGCTTGTGGAATCCCAGATGCTTTTTACAGAGAGGATTTTTCCTCCATCTAGAACTGTAGCTCTTCAGTTTTTATTTGTAGGGCTTATACAGTTCCCTTTCTAAACATTTCCTTTTCTTCTCTCACATTATTAGAAAAGTTAATTTAATGGAGGCTGCTTGGGACACTCAATAACCCAGTTTGCGACAGTTTTTGCAATATTGCAAACATGCAGGAAAGTCAATTAGTTGTATAAATTTAGGAATTGCCTGGCAAATTTGAAAGGAATCATCTTACATTTATGTAGTTCCATTCGTTATCAAGGATATCAAGGTTTGGCAAATATACAGGAGGATGACAAATTACATTTACTGTGCTCAACAATGGTATCCAACCAGACAGAGAAGAAAGTTATGAATGAAATTGAAATGCAGTTTCAGTTTGATTTTAAGTTGATTTCAATTAGCATTTGATACAGTTAGAATCTGTACCACTGAGAATCCGTAACTGATGCTTTGAATTTGACCACTGCACTGACCTTTAGAGACAACATCTGCAAAACTGACAGAAGATCCCTGATATGTTTTCTGTCCTTCACAGGGCAGCAGCAAAATGTTTTCAGCTCATTGTCCCTGAGGGAAGGTTGACTCGTAGACAAGAGCGTTCCTGTGCAGGTCCCGACTTTGTGCTTGCATTTTGGCGTGCTCGATACCTCCCATCCAGATGTGAACAAGGCCCAAGGCTGTGGTAGGGAATTATTCATGAACGGTTAGTTTCACTGTGAAATGTGCTCTCAAGCAAGAGGAACATTCTACCAACATTTTCTGGTAGCCCACAGCACCCACATCCTCTGCATGTGAGAGGCAATAGGTGACAAGGATGACAAAGGCACTGTGTGCATTCTCTGAAATGTACAGGTCAAGATGAGGTTATTAATGATAGAAACCTCCTAAATGTTACCACTCGGTCTCCAATGCAGGGGAACCCTTCTGCCGTCCCCGTCCCCCCCTCCCCGCTGCCTCTCTTTTTGAAGAGCACACAAAAAGTTATGAAGAAAAATTTATGTGTGTTTCATGGTATGTGAATGACTCCACTAGCACAGTGTTTGATATAATTACCTTACTGTACTCTCGTGAAAAATAAATTGTTCCTGCATTAGACTGAGCACAGAGATGATGCACGTTTCTCGGCACTGTTCAGGGGGAATTTATGGCAACAGAGAAACTGAATAGCTTTGGATAACTTGTAAGAGACACAAATTTGGGATCATCTTTATACCGCTCTGTGCTTTCCTCCGGGTTTCTAGTGGAAGGTAGTAGGAAGATAGCAAAATGCAGTGTTGCAAAGAGTTTCTCGAGGATCAGTCAAATGGCAAATATGATGCTGGCTTGGCAGCAAGGAAAGCAGAGGTGGTCCTGCTGTGGAAGGTTTTCTTTTGCCTCTGTGCACTATGTGGAATCCGCTTGTGCTGGCTAGTGTGTAGAAATTGTGTGGTGTTCCTTTAAATAGCTGTCATTATCTGGTGCATTTCCTTGTCTGAAATTATTTAAAAATCACTGCAGCCCTGCTACAACAAGTAGATAGACTGATGTTTTGTATCAATAGCAAATGGTTTGTGTGCACCCTAGAGTGCTAATGGGATTCCTTTAGAAGATGTTTGGCATGAACATGAAGGAAAGGCACATTATGTAGGTATCACACAGGTTTTGGAAGACTGTAAGCTGCTTGATTACCTTCATCTGTATCTGGTACTTGGACATTCCCTTCACTGTTTCAGGGCAATGAGGGAATGAATGATATCTGAATCGGTGATATCTGATGCGAGGCCAATTTTGGTTGGAAAAGACTGTGACTCGTCTTCCCCACAGGCTTTTTTTCCCCACTGGTAGTTTCTGGGACTTTCCCTTCCTGGAAAGTTGTTCCATGTGGCTTCCAGCATATAGCAAGCTTTCTTTCCAGTGCCCATCTGGAGCTTTCAGGAGCTAAGCCACCTTTCTTCTTCGTCTCGCTACTCCCACTTAGAAAAGTTTTCAGAGCAGAGTGGAGTGGCAGATATAATTGCAAGGGGGTCCCTTTTCCTAACCTAGCATGGCATTGTGAAGATTTTCCATGCTTTTGATGCGGGCACAAGCGCGTTGCACAGACCAGTTGACAGATCCAGTGTGGCCACTCAGGGAAGTGGAGAAGGTGACTTTCTTCTGTTGGCTCCTAGGTGTCAGCCTTCCACATGGAGGTTCTTGTGTCCATGCTTTTGACTAAGCCTGTCCCTATTTTTGCACTTTTGTTCAAGTGGAAAAATACTGCCTGAATCTTTTCAATTGCCACACAGCTACTACGTATTTCCCAGAGTAAGCAACACGTTGTGGCTGGTGAGAGAGTGGTTCACCTATCTGAAGTCTGAAAAGAAATACCTGTTTGTTGGTAACAACTGGCAAATGCCTTCTGAAGAAAATCATGGACAGGGGAACAGATGTCTCTGGGAATTTGCCCTTAGAACAGGGACCAACAACCTATAGGGTGAGCTGTACGGGGGAAGCAGATGAGGGGATGGTGGAGAGGAAGAGTCAAATCTGTCAAGCGGTTTTGGTGTGGCAGGGTTAGACTTGAAGCAGCTGCTGGTTTCATCCATAACTGTGCTTCACTGGGGAGAAGTTATTTGAAGTTACTATGTGAGCATATTTGATTAAAATCCTGCAGCCTTTAGTACCCAGACTTGCTGCCTAGCAGCTTGAAATAAGTTATGTGCTAAAGATTAGTGTGGTGACAACAGCCACAGGCTATGTGTCAGGTTAACCCAAAGGTGCATTCTGATGGCTGACTCTTGAAGAGCTTGACCTGGGTCCTTCACTGAGGTGAAATAAAGTATGGCCATTTGGCAGCATTTCAACCTGGATCTGGGGTATTTTTCACTGAGATTTTGGATGCATTCAAATCCTCAATGGAGCAAGATTCCAGGACAGGGACTACAAACAGATTATAGTTGCAAAGGCTTGTCATGAATACCTGTGCATTGATCTTCATACACTACCTACTACAAATGAGAGTCACGTTCCTTCGCCATGGATCTAAATATTTCATTATATTGTTTGTTTGCTGATTATTTCATCAAACTGAAGAAAGGGAGAGCATAATATTCTGTGAAAGATAAAATTTGGACCCAAGTGTCTCCAGGCAACACTGGTGTGAGTAACATCATGTCCAGCATCTAACTGAAATTCATTTTACTGCATGCAAAAAAAGAGAACATTAGAGTTGAGATTCATAGTCTTCTTCATTTTTAATTTCTTCCATNTGAATTTCAGTGTCTGTCTGAATCTTCATTTCATCACCAACACAACAGTGAAGGCAGAACTGGTGAGTGAGAGAATTCACACCATGTAACATGCACCCACTGAATTGCATCTACACATTTTACCTTCAAAGTAATGATCCAAAGGAAATAATATTGGTTGCATTACTTCAATGCAAACAAAAGATGTCACTATCAGACCCAAAAAGCATTGAGCTAATTAAAGATTGTTCTGAAACTATTCAGATCATACCATTATGATATAATAATGATTACTTTTAGTTTCTTTCTTGCTACAAAGGAAATCACTGAAGACACTCTGTGAAACTACTTTATCTGAAAAAAACCCAAATTCTGATTTACAAAGCTCCTTTCTTGATTGGAATGTTTATAGAAATGCTTCCAAGTTCCTGTAAATGCCCCCACGTTTCACACATCATATCACGTGAAGTTGTTCTTGACCCTAAAGAAGATGTGGGTGAATCATTAAACCAAAATGAAAGAAGAAGAATATGGAGAATAGAAAGTTTGTGAATTGTGAAGACAGAACATAGTATAGAGTGGAACAAAAGGGGAAGTTTTGAAGTAGTAGGTATTAGAGGAAAAATAACACAAAAGGAAGAGATTATCTCCTGCCCTCATCCATGTTTCAGTTGGATTAAATTAAATGCAGTAGAACAATGTCTAGTACAGTATGGATCTCAATTTTCATGGTCCCATTGAGGTCAAACTCCTATTGCCTCTTCTGGAAGTAGGTGTGGATTCATGTGTTGTAATCAGGCTAAACAGGAGGGCAGCGTTTTCACAAAAGGAGCATCATTAACAAGAAAGCTGTATCTGCAGACACAGCCAGACTCCTTCCAAGGGCAGTTGGACTGGCCTAGCCTGCCCTCTTGTCTGAGAGACATCCTGGGCTGGGTCTGAAAATTGTTACCTGGGCAAACTTTCTCCCTTCCAGCTTTGCTGAGAGTTTCAGCTCTTCTTTGTGCTTCTCCAGTGTGATAGAGCAGAACATGGTCCCTGGGTTTTCATCAGTCTTTACTATTTTCCCAGAA
>VZTO01007420.1:79285-97496 GCA_013400615.1 Syrrhaptes paradoxus | reverse complement strand
CCCTAACATTCTGTGACTTTGTGTGATTCTGTAAAACTGCCTGTTTCTGTCAACTCATTAAAAAGAAAGCCTTGGGGGAAAAGGACATATTTATATTTACATATATATGTACACACACACAAGCACTTTAGCTGAACTCACCTTTAATGGTTCAATAAAAATATTATTTCTTCCTTACATTTGGTATACCTCATTTTAAAGTGATTATGTTACATATGTTATTTAAAGGCAATATTACTTTGTAAACACTATTCTTTTATCTAAATTTCAGCAACAGCACTTAGAACACGAGCTTAGGGTTGGTTTGTTTTTATCTTATAAGGAAAACAAAACCAATCCAGAATGGTAGTCATGCTGCACCTACTCTGACAAGAATTTTTATTTCTAAGAGTTCATGGCGTTTTATTTTCTGAAAATGTTTTCCTTCCTTTTTGTTCCTAGATTGTGGAATATTATTAGAACTATCCCAACTGCAGCCCAGCACACAGCAATTACAATACTGCAAGCCAAGATGTTAAGAATGAGCACTCTCAAACTTAATAATGAGTAATAAGTTTTAGAAGTAGCACAGGGGATTCAGTAAATGGCATTTTTTCGGTTTGAATGTAAATTCAAGGAAACTGTCATTCTCATAAGGGTGTGTTTTTGGAAGTATCTTCCTTCGTATGCAATCAAGGTCAACCTGTATTTTTCATTGTTAGAGCACCCAGTATACTTGGAATTCATCCATGCAACATCCTGATGACAAGTTATTTGTTTTGTTCTGCTTGTCCCTGCTTGTCCCTTAAAGCTTCAGCTAAACACATTCTTCTCAGTGGAGGAAAGCACTGCTGCTCTGTGCTGGTAAAATGAACAGCATGCATATTTTCAGTTCTGGCGGTACTACAGCCTTCCTGCAATTTCAGTGTGACTAAAAGATACAGTCTGATTTTGAGGAAGCCTGTGCATCCCAAGACATGTACAGAAGCTATGCATCAGGAGGAAATAAATAGGGATCAGGATTTTGGGAAAAGATCGATTTATCTAGTGGTCCTGCAGGATAAGCTGTAGCAAAGACACAGCTTCATCAAGGAGGAGACAGTTGCACTCTGTGGTCAGCTGCAAAGGAGAGATGCCTACAACAGCTCCTTCTCTGAGCTGAGACACAAAGAGAGAGAGTTGTAGACTAAATCTGATTTTATTGAAAACCTATTCAGTATGGGCAAAAGTTTGAGGGGCTAGTACTGGACTCACAGCCACTTACTGCTTGGCCATATTGTAATGCCTGAGATAGATAAAAAGCCCTTTGAATAGAGGAATGTTTATTTGGGAGGTGTATTGATGTTTTTTTGCTCAGTTGGTGTCTGCCAGTTGCTGAAATATTGTATTTGCACAAACAATGAAGTACTCCATTATTAGATATATTTAATGTATTTACAGGTGTATATGGTACAACAAAATGCTAGTGACTGAAGCACAGTGATGCTTTTCAGAAGAGTCCTTTGGCTCCATGCTGCCATCCTTCTTAAATACTTTTCTTTGTGCTTTGCTCACTGTTTGCTCTTTGTGTACTCTTGAGAATAAACTGAATGCCATAAGGCTTTTTAGGCAGGTAAGTGATTATCAGCTCTTACAATGCCTGATTTGTAAAACATAAAAATAGAACTGCCTTTTTACTGACAGATAGCTCAGATAAATGAGCTAAATCCCATCTTTAGTGTTTTTAAATGCCTATAATGTGCTGCTTACTGGCAAAGCATGTGCCTCATCTGCTTTCCCCCCCACACACTAGCTCTGAAAGGTGATAGTTACCTAGAGACAACACCCGGTGTAAGCAATATATTCATGGGGAAAAACGGAGATTGATTTTTTTCATCTGTACTAGGGTTTTAGCATTTACACTATTCTGCTAGTATTGCAACCTTATGTTTGTACAGGATGTTTATGGTTATTATATTGGACATTTCTCATCTATATTTGCAGAACATGCTGATGGCTTTTTTTTTCTTGAGAGTCAACTGTTATTTTTTCCCTCCTAGGGAATGACAATGATGCTATTTTAAGTAAGAGCTGATACTTGTAGCCGTAAGACTCGTTTCACTGAGACCTACAATACATTTCTGCTTACAGCACGCTGACTTGCTAACTCAAGACTTTTAGAAAGACATAACAATTGTTGAAAAGAATTCAGGGCAAGGTTGATGTGAAAACTCTGCCAGCAAGATAAAACATTATCCTATTGTCCTTTCCCTTCTTGAGCAATACTTCTCCCCAAAAGTGAAAGCCTTTTAAGTCCAGAATTTTAGGTTAGCATTGCTCCCAGCTTTTTTAAGTCTAACTCCTCAGCAAACTCCAAATATATCCCAAGTATTTGTGTTTACTCTTCCATATGATATCTTTAAAGACACGAGTGTGCTTTGTATCTGCATGAATAAAATGCTGCTACTAAAGCCTAGGGCAGTTGTATATTCTTTGGATGCTTTCTAGAATAGAAGGCTGCATTTTATTTTTTCAGTGGAACATACCAGCAGGTACCACAGGGGTGAAGGCATAAATTTTAGTCCTCCTTGTTGAACCTTTAAGGAAAACTTATACTCTATCCATCAGCCAGGAGGCCAGTCTGCTAGTAAACACTGAAAGGTGCTGATCTCAGCTAGATACTCTTTTCAATCCATTGCTTGTTGTAAATAGGATTCTGCAAAAAGTAAAGCCCACCTATGAAGCATAGAAGAACTACACCGCTGTGTTTTTGTATGTCTTAATTTTCAAAAAGAAAACCAATTGATCATACTACACAGTGGAGAGTTACTCAATCTCTCCTACTGAACTGGCTCTCAGATTCACAGGTACTACAAGAAAGCTTCCCCTTTTCTTCAACTGGATGGAGGCATGCAAGCGTATTGTGGGTACACATGCACTTGACTACATGTACAAATCTCAATGCACCAGAAACTATTTGGGTAGGAAAAAAGAGGCGACGTCTTTAAGGGAAGATAGTGTCCAAAATCAGAAGGCACAGCTTCTTGTTGCTACTGGTAAGAGAGTAAATCTGTAACATGTTTAAGAAGTTGTATGTTTTCCCACAGCTCCTGAGCACAGTCTATGATTCTACCAGAGCAATAACTCTGCTGAACATTCTTCTGCCTCCCAAATCATGTTTAAATCAATTGGTTTTTTGTCAAGAAATAGCAGGATGATGTATGGTTGAAGATAATAGTATCTGGGGAAAAGATACAGTAATCTGTTTTGTCGTCTGTCACTGGAGGAGTGGCCTTGATTGAAACCTTTTTTCTTTTATTTTCCAGTATAGCTTACAATAATTAGAACACAGCTTCAGTTATGGCCTTCTAGAGTGTGGTGGGTTGACTCTGTCTGGATGCCAGGTGACCACCAGGCTGCTCTATTTCTCACCCTCTTCAGCTGGACAGGGGACAGAAAATATAACAAAAGGCTCATGGGTCAAGATAAGGACAAGGACATCACTCACAAATTACTGTCACGGGCAAAGCAGACTTGACTTGGGGAAATTAATTTTATCTATTACCAATTAAATCAGAGTAGGATAATGAGAAATAAAACCAAGTCTTAAAACACCTTCCCCCCCACCCCTCCCTTTTTCTTGGGCTCAACTTCACTCCCGATTTCTCTCTCTCCTCCTGCCAACCAGTGCAGTGGGCAGGAAATGGGGGTTGTGGCCAGTTTATTAAACTTTGTCTCTGCTGCTCCTTTCTCCATAGGGGGAGTTCTCCTCACACTCTTCCCCTGCTCCAGAGTGGGCTCCCTTCCACAGGTGCAGTTCTTCAGTCTCAGACTGCTTCACTGTGTATTCCCCACAGGTAACAATTCCTCACAGCAAACCTGCTCTGGTGTGGGCTCCTCTCAGAACAAGTTCACAGGTCCTGCCAGGAGCCTGTTCCACTATGGGCTTCCCACAGGGTTATAGACTCCTTCAGGCATCCACCCATTCGTGTGGGGTCCTTTGTGGGCTGCAGGTGTAGTTCTGCTCATGGGCTGCAAAGCAACAGCATGCCTCTCCATGGGCTTCACCACAGGCTGCAGAGGAATCTCTGCTCCAGTGCCTGGAGCACCTCCTCCCCCTTGTTCTGCACTGACCTTGGTGTCCACAGGGCTGTTTCTCTCACGTATTCTCACTCCTCTCTTCAGCTGCTGTTGCACAGCAAATTTTTGCTTTCTTAAATGTGTTATCACAGAGGCACTACCACCGTCGCTGATGGGCTCAGCCTTGGCCAGCGGCAGGTCCCTCTTGGAGCCAGCTGGCGTTGGCTCTATCAAACGTGGGGGAAACTTCTAGCAGCTTCTCATAGAAGTCACCACTGCAGCTCCACCCTTCCCCTGTTACCAAAAAGCTTGCCGTGTAAACCTAGTACACAGAGGGACTGCTGTGGAACTGAATCCATCTTACTACCAAGAAGATTTTGCAGATATATGAAATTTTGCCCATTTCCCTCAGTTGTTACTGTATCTCTGACATGCCAAGGAGCTCCCCTGTTAGAACTTACGCCCCTGGGAAGGCTAGACTAGGCTATTCCTTACACCTTTTGTAGTGTCTTAGTCAGTTTAGTTCTTGTTCTTTCCTCCTAAACCAGCCTACAACAGCTCCTTCAGTTCTGCTCACTAGGTTGCCCTCCTTTTTCTCCTGTTAGCAGCTGAGTGATGCACATATACACATGACAACTCTGAGTGCAAATGAACAACTGTTGCTTTTTTGAAGTTTGGTAAAAATTGTAGCTCTTGAGATGCAGCTGAATTTTGAATCATCAGGGGTCTAGGAATTTTTTTCCTTCTCTTATGAAATGCTAAACTTCCCCTTTTTCACACTAGAATAAAATCCAGATTTCTTTGCTTGTATTCTGTCAGCAATTTCAGACTGATTCATCTACGTCTTCCCTATAATGCTGCACCCACAGAACTACAGAGACAGTTTGTGTTGTACAGTATTGTACCAGTCAAACTATTCTACCCCAGTGAACAATTAAGTGCTCATTAGTGCTAATGAGACAGCCTAGAATACTAGGGAACTCAACATATGGTGGGGAAATGCCTGGTTTGAACAAAAATAAAGGAAGAATTTGAACATGAAGCTTCTATACCCTTTCACCTCTGAACATGTTAGAGGTGGATGGAGAAGATTTCAACTTCTAAAATATGTTTAAATTGTTCCACATTTTTTGCAGAAATGACCTAATATCAACAATTGTTGCATGAAAAACAGATGGACCTTCTTAAAAATTTTGTGATAAACTATAAATATACATGCTCTAGGGGCTTTTTTTGGAATAGGTTGTTCTATTTTCACCTTCCCTTTACAGTATGCATAGTGAAAAAAAAGGGTAATAGTCACATGAGAACATCTCTTATGTTTCATAATTGCATCAAATTCACAAATCACCAACATCTTTTCCCTTCTTCCTTGCCTTCATTATTTGATAATATTTTTTAAGAACATGATAAAGGCTTTGAGATCTCTAATCCTTTGTCAAATTTACCTTAAAATTGCTTGAAAGGTCAAAAGTTGGAGCAAGAGATGAACAGACAATGTGATCACATAAATCTTATCTTCAAAGGACAGCAGGAAAAAAATATGCCATTTAAAATTAAAAGCCAATTCTTATTTTAAGTGGACTTTAATCCACCTTGTGGGAAAAAAAAAACAACCCTGCCTTGAGCTATTAATTATGTGTTGTTTTTCCTTACTGATGATGGTTCTGCTAATCATTGATTTTCCAAGTATTTTTCAAATATCTGTATTATTATTAAAAGAGTGGAAAAGGGAAAATTTGCTTAATTAGTATTCAGTCCATTCTGCTTTGAAATTCTGTTTTGAAACATTTTTTCTTATGTTTGCGTAATGGGAAACTGCAGTTTTTCCATTATTTTCTAGATAATCATCAAATCACCATTCACTATTATTTCTTTTAAATATCTGAAAATCTGTGCTACCCAGACTAAACCTTCTCTTAATGTCCTCAATAGCAAGCGGTATATGAGTACATGAAGGATACTTTCTGGGAGGTAAGGAGGGAAGGGAAAGAAGGTAGGGCCCTACTACTTGCCGTCCCTGGCAGGAACTTTCCCAGACAAAAGGACAAGGCATGCATGATATGATCTGGTTGCAATCAGTCACACACTCCTACATTCAGAGTTTCTTATACACTGCCATATGTTAATTTTTCCCTTTTTTCCTGTTTTTTTTTATTTTTTTTTTTATTTGGAAGTATTTTCAGCTGTCCTTCACTTTCTAAACAGGGTGGATGAATCCAGCAAGACATATTCAGTGCCAGTATTTTAAATCAGCTCTTGTTATCTGACACTATTTTTGGATTTCTTTATATAGTTTTTTTCCTTCTTATTTATTTATTTCTGGGTGACATATACCAGCATTCATCTGAACATTCTGATCAACATAAGCTGCTCTCTGTAATTAGACTTTTTTAATTAAAACAGATTAAGATGAGTTATTTACATGAAATCAGCTTTGCTACTAAGAAACCTTTATTGGCATTTACATGATTGCCTTCTGCACATTTGCTTTTATAATTATACACGATAGCTGTTAATGGAATGAAAAGGTCACCAAGTCCCAATGTTTTTAATCTTCTACCATTTACATCCCAAAGCTGCCAAATAGGTTTTCGGCTATATACACTGTTTTACAGTGGAATAGTGAACATGGGTTTTGTTCATCTAATCTTGAAGCTACGTTGTACTCCTATCTATTTTCAATTGTACTGAATGGAAAAAATAAAAAAGACACTTAATAGTAACTAAACTTACTTTGCAAAGGCAATACTTCTAAACACTGTCCAACAAAAGAAGAAAAAACAAAACACCTGCAGTTCAGCACAGATCCCTTTAAAATTACTGAAGTTCTCTGACAAAACAACAAACTTTGCCATAAAATAAAGGTGTTTTTAGAGGAGGCAATTATACTCATGGGCCAGTTTGAAGCATTTTTTTTTTTAACCCAGAAAAAGCATTCTAAAAGGGGTCTGCACTGCAAAACCAGAATCTCTGAAAAAAGAATGATTGTTGGGCTTACATGTTGAAGAAGTATAGGAAAGTAACTCAGGAAAAAAACGTCAGCTTTTTTATACTTCATCTGAGAAGAGAATGTGATGTTAACATCCAACTGCTGGGTTACTTGTACCCACTCCGCCATTCTAAATACATCTCCTTAGTTACCCTGAGGTGAGTGAATTCAGCATTACTTCCCTCTGTATTGAAATACATTAATACATGTGAAGAGTCACTTGAACAGTAGGATACACTCTTTATTTAAATGAGAAGTGCATAACCACAATGCCTGTAGGCCCTCTCACTAGAGCTTAAAAAATAGACTGACCTCAGGAAACAATCTGTATTCAAAATTAAATAGTTCAAACATAGAGCTGCTTTAAAAAAATAAAAATAAAAGAAAACAAAACAGAAAAAAAAACAAGCCACCTTTCCATCCCTCCCCAAACAGCCCTTCTCCCTCTATAAACATCAGAAAGGACAGAGAGGTTTGCAAACTAATTCCATCATGCTTTTTGTGTTTTGATGTACCTGGTGACACAGCCTCAGAAAGCCTGCTTGTGAATTTAAGACATTTTCAAAGTAACCAGGGATCTTAGTGGACTTTAGATGGACTTGGTTCTCAGTTTTCAGCAAGAACAAATACACCTGTCTTTGGAAATTAAAAAGACATGGGAGAAAGAAAGAGGGAGCAGGGAGCTATCCACGTCTTTTGCTCAACAGCAGATGAAAATACCCTATTTACTCCCTCCTTCATCTACTCTTGCCAAAATTTATCCTAATGTAGAAGCAGTTTTTAATTTTTTTACCTTTCTTAAAAAAAAAAATTGAATTTTCAAGTATTTCCAAACAGCTCTCATTCTAAGCAGCCATAGAATTGTTTATATGACCACTCTCGATGATTACATTTTCAGATACAGATCTTGTGAATTATCTATAAAAATAAATTAACTTCCATGCTGTGATTTAAAAACAGTGCACATCACTGCAAAAGTTAACATGAGTCTGGCTCTTTGTGGAATTTCAATATGCTTAGTGCTTTTTGGGATTGAATCTTTACCATCCTCTAGGGTATGGACAAAGGCTTTGGAGTTCTTCTGGACTTCCCTTAGACAGGTTATGTCTATAGCAGTCAGCCAAAATTTGGTAGCTATGCAGCCTTCTAAAAAAAATGAAGAGAAAAATAATCATATGATAAAATGTGACAAAGGGGCCTGCAAACTTGTGCTGTTTGATACCCCTCTTAGGAGGCCCATCTTTGAAAGCTGAAGCTGCTGATAATGCTCACCAGCAACTTAGGGGTTGTTGAGGAGCAGCTGCAGACCTGATTTATCTTTGGAAATAACTTTTGAGACATAAAGCATACTGCAAAGATACCAAGCATCACAAAGAAGCCATCCAATCTTGCCAGGTCTCAACTCTTCTAACCTTCCCTGCTGAACTTTTTAAGGCCATCAATCAATAGCATCATAAAACTCATGATTAAATTTTGTATATGCATAAAATATGGGTTGTTTACAACATCCTGCTTGTCAAGCAATTAAAAATCTGCAGACGTTCATAAAACTTAAGGTAGTAGAAGCAGTGCTGAAACCTTCCGTAAACATCCATCTGTCTATCATGTAATAGACATGAGGAGAATGCCTGCAAACAAATCTTGGTAAGGAAGGACACAGAAAAAATTGATGGCCCAGGTTACCGGGGACTCAGAATTGTCCCTGCAACAGCACTGTAGGTCAGAGCAGATGTCACACGTACATGGACAGAATCTCACTGTCACTAATCTCTATGTCTTAAAAATCTGTCTACTTAATATAATGAAAACAGTCGCTCCTGGGCCTCTTTCAGAAGAAGGAAATGCCCACAGGAAACAGAAGTATATGGTAGCTATGGTAGTAAAGCAGAAGAAATATTAAATATATAAGAAGGCCCAGCAGAGAACAAATGAACAGTTTTAACATGGATCTACTGGGTGTCTGCAAGAGTCAGGTGCTATTTTATAGACTGTGTGAAGATCTCCCAGTTTTATGCTAACCTGGGAATTAACTCACTATGTTCATGAAAAGTCTCGTTTACTAATTAATCAATAGCACAAATAGATCTGATTGCCATAGTTTTCTTTAAAAATTTTTTGAAACCTCCACAAATCTTAAGTCTTTTCAGGGATTTCAATTGCTGATTATAATCAAAAGTGCATTATTATTATTTTATACAGTATAAGATTTTGTGGCACTTCTGATTTGTACAAACATGACATGGAAGAGAATAAATATAGGGAACAATGGAAGAAAACTCAGGTTGTCAGCTTTTTGAATAAAGCTCAGTTTCCAAAATATTACTCTCTCTGTCTTTTTTAATGATCTGCATAAAAAGAAGGTAGCCTGGAGATTGCACGCTAGCCATTAAGAGGTAAAAGCATTACACGCTATTAAACTCTGAAAACATGGGGGTTAATGATATTACAAAAATATACTGGTTTAAGTACTGACTGCACAGAAAAGCGGAGTAATCTACTGTGGTACTGCCCCATCACCTTTTGCATGTTGTACTTTAAGAGAAAGCAATGCAGGAAAGGATAAAAGAAGGCTCAACGGAAAGAACAGAGCTTGATTTGGTGAATAATATAAAACCCACTCACTATTTATAGGTTGCAGACAAGTGTTCAGCGCACGGTTTATGAGGCTTAAATCACAACATCTTGTGATTTTCAGTGTCTCAGAACAAGGCATATTTGATTATGCAATCCTGAGGCACATCATAATTTGTTACTATTACTCCAGAGGACTTGGAGGATGAAGTTGCTCTGCTCACATTTAGGAAAAACGCTCTTAAAAGATTGCCAGCTCCTTCAGTAGGAAGATTCTTCCATGGCTGAGAAGAAGACATCTCTGAGAGACATTATTTTTTATGAATATTTCAAAATTAAATATGATGTGATCAAGCCAACTGAAGTGCTATGTTCACACTTCAGTTCTTGCTCCTTAATAAAATACTGGCTTTACAGTTATGGTGTCAGGGAACCTTGAAAATTCACAAATTTGGATGCTGTGAAATTTCAAAGACCTCCTCCTACAGCTAAAATGTCATCTCATCAACTTTGTCTTAAATGTAATCATAAACTGCAGCACTACACTGACAGAAGTTTTGTCAGCAGCTGAAAGAACTACGGCTTCAAGGCAGGGACACCTGAGAATTTGATGAAATATGAAAATAAACAATTTAATGAATAAATAATTAATCATAATTAAAGCTTTATTAAAACAGACTTGCATTAGCTATGTGTATGCTTGTGGCTCTCTTAGCACTTTTATGAGACCTAATAGGCCTGACTTGTATATTTTGCATCTTGTATGCGGATCTTTGCCATCAAAAAGTTAAAAGTGAGCTGCTAGCAGTTGAAGAGAGTAATGTCTTCTGAACTATTATAAATTAACACACACACAAACTGTAATCAAGACGCAAATGCATTATTTTAAAAATTATCATAAAATATTACCATAGCTAACTAAATTTCTTCCTATTTGCAAAATCTTCTTTCCTACAGAAAAATAATTTGATTCAGAGTTTACACATCTATAAATTAAAAATATTGATATTGCAAAGAAGTAAATAAACCCGGTGCAGCAGATCAGGTTCCCCAAGACCTAAATTGCTGCTTCTGCACATGCAGAAGTAATTAAAAATGGTTTATAGAGGCCATGAAACTATGAGAACTTCCCATAGATACTCTGGACATCAGAAATGGGGAGAAGTATATTTGATGAAGGGCGGGAAATTTGATGGTCTTCTTTCACGAAGACGGTCCTGACAAGTCACAGTATCTCTGCCTCCACAGAAAGGGGACAGTAAACTTTTGCTTCGCAGCATGAATAGGACATGTGCCTATATGTATTACATTTCTCGCATCCTGTGGCAATGTGGAAACATAGAAGAAAGCAAAGAGGTGTCTAAAACCTCCTCCACTCAGAATCAGCGCGCAAAAGATTGCTCCTAATCTTGTCACCCAGGAAATGTAAGGACTGAGGCTGTATTTAGCCATACACAGGAACCAAAAAGGAGAAAGAGCTTTTGTGGTCCCCTGCAGTGTCAAGTAAGCTACTATTTCCCTGAAGATCACTGTACCAATACTTTTTTTTCTCCTGTTCACTGTCATCAGCCTGATTTTCTAATAAAGCCAGTTGGCTGATACATTTACTCCTGAGACTTCATTACTTGATAAGTAAACCTCAGAGTTTGACAAGTCCTGATAATGGGTGAACTCATGCATTTAAAGTGCAGAGAAAACCTTTCCGAATTAGTCATAACTGTTGGGTCTACAAAATACAGCTTTGTGAATAAACGTCACTAAAAATATTACCTTTTGAAGAGCTGAAACCTGTACAGCAAAGCTCATAAATTAACTTGTCTACCAACTACAAGAGTTATAAAAATGAATTGTCTAAGCATGTTTCCATAACATACGTTTACTAGTTCAAGCCTATTACGCATTAGTACTGAAGAAAATTTTGTGTGATTCTCTCTGCTTGCCAAAGAGGAATGCTGTATTCTAAATACTGTCATACTGCTGGTGGCATCACATTTGCCTTGTAATCAGATTAAATACTAATTTCAAAAAGCTAAGAATTCTTTGTGGACCTCCAGAAAGCCCTAGAATAAGCTATCATTTATCCTCAACCTATATTTTTTTTTTGTTTTGGGGTTTTTTTTCATATTGATATGATGTTTATATGGTTTTTTTCATACTAATATGAATCAATACATTTGCCAACATGGAGATAATGGTCCTCAACAGGGTACCTGGAGAGAGAGAAATAAGCACTTTGTGATGGATGTTGCATACGGTCTTGGTAGTGGAAAGGCTAAGGCACAGTAAAACCTGTTTAGGTTAGCAAAAAGTTTTGAGATAACTTGTGTAAGGCCTCAAACCCAATTGCCTTTATCTTCCTCATAAGAGAAAGACCCCAAAAGTGACAAGTTTTTCCAATGAGAGGGGATGAAGCAATGAAGGGGATTGCTATTTTAAGATATGCTTCCACAGTTTTCCATGTAGAAGGACAGCTTGTACAGTACTGACTTAGAAGCCACCTACAACCTCTTGCTTTCTTGAGTGTATCTTTTGTGAACTGAAGATAAAAATCTGTACTTTCTTTGCAGCTTCAATCAAGTTTCATGAAAGGAAGTTCTCTGAACACAACTTTTGTAACTTTCCTGAACATAACTTTCAAACATAAAGGGAGGTAAAGTTAGTCATTCTGAAAAGGGGAAGGTATCTGTAAAAAAAAATGACGATGGCTGTAGAAAAATAATTGAAATGGTTTGTGAGACATCCCGCCTTACTTACCTTTGTATTTAAGAGAATAGATATCACAAACGTATCAGAAAAAACATTATAACTATTTCACAATATTGATGGTAATGTATTTGCTAGAGTCAGCGGCAAATCCCTGGCAAAACAGAGATCTGACAAAAAAATGGTAGATCACCGAGTCTGAAAAGTTTAATTCAAATCAATGACAAGAGGGATTCCTTTCAGGATTTGCTGCAGAGCACCAAATTCTGAGAACTGCCAAGACCCTGACTCAAGATCAGACATACCCTTGCATCTAACCCTGCTGATACAAAACTCTGCATTTGCTTATTGCAGCTGACAGCCTTAGATTCACAGTTGCTAGAAGCAATGATTTTGACCAGCACAATAATTTCACTGAGCAGCTGCAGTATCCAGGGCTCTTTTGAGTCTCCAGACAAATTTTTTTAAAAAACCCAAACTTTACTCTTTCATCCTGATTTGGATGTGCATCATATTAAGAGAAAAGAACTGGGGAGAGGTGGGAGTGGTACTTTTCCAGGGACCCAGAGATGCCTGTTTTCCAGCCAGTTCCAAAAACCATCTCTTGGCAGAAAAGCCCTGGGTAACAAGTCCTGATCCACATCCAAAATACAGCATTTGGTAATGTTACTCAAGGAGTCCCTCAAGACAAAAAATTCTGAATCTGCCGTATCTGTGCTCATTTGTAGCTTGGAATCTAGAT
This sequence comes from Syrrhaptes paradoxus, assembly GCA_013400615.1. Lineage (NCBI taxonomy): Eukaryota > Metazoa > Chordata > Aves > Pterocliformes > Pteroclidae > Syrrhaptes > Syrrhaptes paradoxus. Next base: position 84,450 of record VZTO01007420.1, on the reverse strand, counting down.
ACATCTACTTTATTGAACGTACCTTTGTCCTATTCTGAAATTTGCACTGTAATATCAAATGATAGCAAAGGGCAGCCCTCTACTTCTTTCTTCTGGACTTTCCAAACCACTTCCATTCCCAACTTGTGTCTATCTTCCTTTCTCTTGCCATCTCAAGATTCCAGTTTAACACACTCTTTTAAGAGAGAAGCAGAAATATGCTATGCCATATTCAATTTCTATGAGATAGGGAAAAGAGTACATGCTTTCTAGTAGGTGCTGCTGCTAATTTCTGAAATTAAAAGTATAGCATAAGGAAATAAGAAAGTGCAACTGAACCTTTTAACATCTGCATCCTTTTTAACACTTACTGGGGATCATGACTACTACAGGCCATGCTGTAGGAAACCATAATTAAAATGTGGAAAAAAGCAGAATAACAGATGCAACTCCTTGTTAAAGAAAGGGAGAAGCATGAGGAAAGTGGGCAGCAGAAGAAGAAACAAACAAGCAAACAACAGTCACTTCAGCTACTCAGAAACACAGCTTTCCAAAACTAGTTTGTGAAAGTGCAAAGAATCTCTTAAGACAATTTGAGTGCCCTGCTTTAATTCTGGTTAATAGAAAGAATTCACAAATTCTTAACAATAGAAGCTATTTCAGATGCTTAAAAGATGCCATGAAAGGAATTGCCTTGCAAGGGAAATCAATGCATATTAAGAATTTACTTTCAAATTTAATTTGCTGTACTTCTCCATTTGCAAGATTATAATTTGGGTTTGTCTTTAGGAATCTATCCCTGAAATTGCCTTGGAGTTTAGGAAGACTTTTTTTTTTATATACATAAAATCTTAAACAGTAACATCACCAGAAGGATGTAGGGTAAAATTTTGATAATGCTTTCACAAACCTTTTCACCACCAGGCAGCAGTATCCTAGTGATGACTGTCACTGTAGAAGCAGGGCTATGCTGATGGAACAGAGTTTGGTGCTGGATGAAGGCTTTTAGGTTTTTTATCTTCTTGCCACTTTGGCTGCCTGAGGGAAGCCAGAGGAGATGAGATTGAAGTCCCAAAAAAGGAATGCCTCTAAAACTGAGGAACAGAAGCAGAAAATGCTGGTTCCTTCGTTCACAAAGATTTATATCCTTCTCCTAACAGAGCTTCACTGGCAGTACAAGATGGCTTTTTCCTTTCCCAGAAGTCTGTGCTTACCTACAGTTTTCATTAGCAGATTGAGGAACAGAGTGGTATAAATGCTAATTTTACTATAGTATCCTACACCATTTATCTGATGTGACATTAGAAATATTTGAATATTCATGATTTCTTTGCTTTAAGATATTTTTGACTTCTAATAGCGTGCAAAGCTTCAAGAGTTTGCAATCTTCAGAACTATCAGTTGAAAGCAGACACCCTCTGGCAGCAATTTTTCAGAGAGCAATTAACTCCCAGTCTCCACCAAGGAAACACATCTTTAACATGTACTTCTAAAATTTTGAAAGATAAAGGAGTTGTAGTGCACCCCGTTTGTCAAACACCTTTCAGATTACCCTTCCTCCTGCTTTCATCCCTGCTTCTCTCCCCACAAAGAAAGTTTGAATTTTAAATACATGTATAAAATTACAGAAATTTTTGTATTGCAACTGCTTCCTTTATATAAAACATTGAAATCCAAACATAATAGGTAAAAGCATATGTGGATTTCATCAAGCTTTTTGACAAAGTCCCTCATCAGAGGCTCTTACAGAAACCAATGTACCTTGGGATAACAAGAAAAGCATGCTTATACATTAATAGTAACTGGTCAATATATAGGAAATTAAGGCTATGTGTGATAGAGTCCCTCAAGTGTAGTTTTGTCATTATTTTGTTACTACAGGATACGCTGAAAGATGTGCAGGTAAATGAAATCAGCTCCTTGTTGGAGAGAGCTAAAGAGGATCTGAGATCCCTTTGATCATAATTGACTACAAGGTTTCCTTTCTGGTGTGTGAAAAAGAGCACAAAGAAGTGTTTATTTGAGTAAGAGTATGTGTGTGGCTTTTTTGGTTTATGATGGTAGTTCTTTACATCATTTTGTGTACTGTTTGATTTGTTATTTGTTCTATGGAATTTCTGAGGTAACAAATAAAATCTCCTCAGGTTGATATTAAAAACCCAAATTTTTTCTTGTGTGGCTGCAAGAGAGGATCTCTTTTACCTTGGAAACTATGAAAGTGTTATTATTGAAAACTGAAACTTAGTTTCTGCGTTTATTTGTACAGGGTGACAAAGCTCACTGCTTTGACTGAGTTTCCAGACACCATGCTCATCAATGCAGTCTTAACCCAGTTCTTGTAATTAATCACTAATAGTTGATTTTCTTTGATTTTATTCCGTTCCCTTGCCCAATACACCTAGAAGAAAGTGCCAGGATTACTTTGTTCAATTTGTAATGAGCACAAGATAGCCTCCATCTAAATAATGTGTAACTAATAACATCTAAATTACCTCTGTTCCTTCATGCCTTGAACTTTAGGACATTTTGGAACAATGACTCTCTAAATCAAATCTTTCCTCATAAGAAAATTTCAGTACTATGAGCACAGATCAAGAAATTCAAGAAGCTGTGACACAGAGATGTGCTACTGTGATTCAGTGGCCACAGCAGGTCACATTGAGCCCCTGCCTTACTCTAACATAACACATCTATTGAATGTTGATTTGTAAGAGTATTTCAGTCCTCAGACACATGACCAATTGATGTTCTCCATCTCCATATTTTGGGTTGAACTCACCTGTAAATTCAGTTAACATCAAGGATAATTAAATGTTTTCTTCTCACTGGTCACTGGACAGTAGCTGTAATCAGTTGCCATCCTGAGGAATATCAGAGCCAAAACATGCACTTCAGACACTGGTTAAAAAATAAATACAGAATTCTCTGATGCATAATTTTTTAAGGTGTAGGGGTCTCAGGATTTTTTACCAATTTTTTACCAGTCTTGGGCTATTACAGATATACCTAGTTTCATCCTCTCAACCATATTTCTGCCTCTTCCCTGTGCATTATATTGAATAAATCTACATCTTGCTAGGAAATGTGGTGCAGAGTGATTCATATTTCAAATAAAGATTTGGGGGTAAATATCTGATTTTGTCTTAATCTATTGTAGAGGGTCAACATGAAGATTTTTAATAGGTTTTTTTTTTAAGATCTCAAGGTGAGTTACCTAGTTATCAAAAACATTTTCATATCCTAGAATCCTTCAGAGCCCTTAAACCCACACAGCCCTGAGGCAAACTCTATCAAGTTCAGACCTGTGATGTCCAGCAACAACTGTATAAATCTGCAAGGCTCCAGCACCTCGTGATATCTCTTTAAAGTTCAGATGGCCCTAAGGCAGTCTTTTCCATCACAACACAGCCAGAAGGCAAAAAGGCAAGTAGGAACAAGCAGTATGATGGACGGAAGAAGACTCTACTACACCAGAAGGGGAAGGCTGGGCACTGGAGATGGGATCAGGTGGTGAAGAATGGGTGCACCTGTCCCTATGGAGTTTGCAGATGCTTTAGGTGTCCCTGGCCTGGTGAACAGAGATACAGTCTGTGATACAGTCTATCTGACTCTCATTTCAACATGAGTTTGTGTGCTTCTGAATACATATCTGCAAGACATGAAGAGTTTACTCACTCTTCTCACTATAACCAGGATAATGACTGTAATGTGAAAGGATGCAATTCAATTCAAAATGTCACAACAATTAGGAAAATGGATAGGAACTTAAAATTTGAAGCTATTGCAGTTAGCCTGACACATAGAACTCATGAAGCAAAACACACAGAAGAGGAGAAAAACCCAAAATGCCATGTGTGATTGTTAACACCACCACAGCACAGAAAGTAAGGAATTTCTCCTGCCTGTCCCCAGTGGCAATAAGCTCACTCGTAATGCCAGAGTTTTCAAGAGTTTATGCTTTAAGGATAGCTTAGTACAAGGAAGCAAAAGATACTCAAATAAAGCAATCATCATTAGCTGACAAATTCATCCTCCTTTAAGCTACTTGAACATTGCTAGGACTTCTGGGCATAGAGACAGAGGGGATCACAAGCAAGCAGGCAGACATCAAAGTCAGCTAAAAATCAGAATTTTTGATTACAGCTGAATTAGTGCAAACTGCTCACAAAACTTATTGTTATTTCCTGTCAAATTAAAACTGAAGCTGGAAAACTGATCACATGAGAACAAAAAAAATAGGTTTTGTGCCTATGGCTTCAGGGTTGGATTAATACTCTTGTTGAAAAGAATAGTAGATTAAAATAGAGGAGAACTAGGGAATATGTGGGTCCCCTCCGAAAAAAGCAGGAGATCTATTGACCCAGGATATAGAGAAGGCTAAGTTACTTAACGAGCTTTTTCCCTCAGTCATCACTGGCAAGAGCTCAAGCCACACTGCCCAAGTGCCAGAAGGCAAAGGCAGTGACTGGGAGAAGGAAGAACCGCCAGCTGTAGGAGGAGATCAGGTTTGAGACCATCTAAAGAACCTGAAGGTGCACAAGTCCATGGGACCTGATGAGATGCATCCACGGGTCCTGAAGGAACTGGCAGATGATGAAGTTGCCAAACCACTATCCATCATATTCGAGAGGTCGTGGCACTCTGGTGAAGTTCCCACAGACTGGAAAAGGGGAAACATAACCCCCATTTTTAAAAAAAGGAAATAAAGAAGACCCGGGAAACTACAGGCCGGTCAGTCTCGCCTCTTTGCCTGGCAAGATCATGGAGCAAATCCTCCCAGAATCTATGCTAAGGTTATTGACGACAACCAACACAGCTTTACCAAGGGCAAATTGTGCCTGAAAAATTTGGTGGCCTTCTACAATAGGGCCACAGTGCTGGTGGATAAGGAAGGGCAACTGACACCATCTACCTGGACTTGTGCAAAGCCTTTAACACTGTCCCACATGACATCCTTGTCTCTAAGCTGCAGGGACATGGATTTGACGGAAGGACCACTCGCTGGATAAGGAACTGGCTAGACGGCCGCACTCAAAGACTGGTGGTCAATGGCTCAATGTCCAAGTGGAGACCAGTGACAAGTGGTGTTCTACAGGGGTCAGTACTGGGACCAGTGTTGTTTAACATCTTTGTTGGAGACATGGACGGTGGGATGGAGTGCACCCTCAGCAAGTTTGCTGATGACA
>VZTO01007420.1:51721-79164 GCA_013400615.1 Syrrhaptes paradoxus | reverse complement strand
TCCAGAGGAGAGCCACAAAATTAATCAGAGGGCTAGAGCACCTCCCCTATGAGGACAGGCTGAAAGAGTTGGGGTTGTTCAGCCTGGAGAAGAGAAGGCTCCGAGGAGACTTAATAGCAGACTTCCAGTACCTGAAGGGGGCCTACAGGAGAGATGGGGAGGCACTCTTTATCAGGGAGTGTAGTGAGAGGACAAGGGGTAATGGGTATAAGCTAAAAGAGGGTAAATTTAGACTAGACATTAGGAAGAAATTTTTCAGTATGAGGGTGGCGAGACACTGGAACATGTTGCCCAGGGAAGTTGTGGATGCCCCATCCCTGGAGGTGTTCAAGACCAGGCTGGATGAGGCTTTGAGCAACCTGGTCTAGTGGAGGGTGTTCCCGCCCATGGCAGGGGGGTTGGAACTTGGTGATCTTTAAGGTCCTTTCCAACCCAAACCATTCTATGATTCTATGATTTAGAGATGGGAAAGGAGAAAGACATAGAGTTTACAGAAAGAAATGTTGTCTGGATTTTCTTCACAAGGTAAAACAACGATGATCACTAAAATCATGGCATCACTTCACTGATGCCAAAACAAAATGAATATTTAGAGTACATCCGCAATAAGAAATTAATAAAATCACTGGATTTATTTTACAACAGTAAGAGCTTTCAGTTACTACTGTTCTAGGAACTTTTTGAGTAACATTTACAAATATCCCATAAGGTTTAGATCACTTTCACTAACAATGGAAAGTAGGAAAGAAACACCGGTACCGTGTTAGGGAAATAATCTGCTTTCATTCTTGCGTAGGTGGTTCATTTGCATTCAGCCTTAGTGCTAGACATGGACTAGCCACCATTAGGTTTCATTTAATAAATAACTCACTTTCTATCTTCATTGACACTTGTGACAGAAGGTTTACCTAAGCACAGTCTAAAATTCTCTACCAGAACAGATTTTTTTTATATCACTAGTAGTAGTAACACCATCTTGAAAAGGAAGTACCAACAATTCCATCTGACTTCCAGACAACAGAAATAAACAGGTGAAAGTAGTGAACACAAAAATATTCTACCAACAATTCATACATGAGGATATAAATGTCCTGGCACATGATTCTATAGGTATACAAATTTTATTGTGTTATGTACTTGACCAATAAGCAAACTTTGGAAAACAAATAGAGCTATTAGTTTTTTGTGCAAGAGTAGATTTAAAGGGGTGGAGAGAAGGAAACTACAAGGAGACAAATGCAAGTCAGGCCTAAGCTTCGGTATCTTTTCAGGTTACAAAATAATGTAGCAGTTCATGTTACTTCAGAGGAAGCAAATACCATAATATAACATCACAGACACATTGATGTGTTGACATTAAAAAAAAATCCATCAGCTGACAAGGTTTGGCTGACAGTGAGTCTGGGGAGCTGTGTCTCATGGCTCTGGCCTAACTAGATGATGGAAATCTTATGAACTTGGACACCAGAGATTTCGACTTTGTGGGTGAAACTGTACAACAGAAACAGTTTCATTTAATTCAATTCATTGGAGTACTGATTTTCAGGGTTGATGATTTATTAACATAACATTCTGTACAGTTGGATCTCCCAGTAATGATGATGCTGTTACTGACACTGAAAATAAATCACTGTAAATCTTCAAGAGAACAGGGGCGCTTAGCTAACAAATTGTATGTCCTGGATTTGCAGAAGCTTGGGAAATCCCACTAGGTGTTACAGTGACCCTTTATTTCTGTGGAAGCGTTCTCCCTTTTGATAACATTGGACAGACAACAGGGTTATTTAAACATAACTGGGATTTTATAGTCTCATTTTTTACCTAAATAGTCAATTGAACATTGAAAGTGTGCAGCACACACGTAATATAACTTTTTCACTTCAAAAGCAATCCTGTATGAAAATCAGGCAGTGATCTGAAAAAAACGAACAATTAACCATTGGTGCAAATGTCTACCTGTCTTGTGCTCACAATTTTTAGCGATAAACAACTTAAACAAGTGAGCAGGGATGGACAAGTGAATCTAAACTGACCACATTTTAAAAAAATACCATATTATGATCTGTGTGATTCTCGGTGACATTGTGTGGCTAAAAATAGACATATCTTCTACTGACTACTTCAGTACGCCAAATGGACTCAGAAGAGTCTGGCATTTCCTCTTCAGAGGTAAGAAATCATTTAGAGTACACAAAAACAGAAGGAAATATCAGCAAAACAGATATTGTCTTTATATAATTTACCTCCAGTCCCAACAATGGGAGAAACTTGCAAGAATCAAACCAGTCCTACACTATGACTGTAAGTTAAGTGGCCAATAAACAATCATCTTTTCCCATACAAATGAAGCCCTTCAGATTTAATACAGTTCCCACTGAATAGAACACTCACATTCAGTGCAGTGCTTTATGTAGTGGCATAAAGTATAAAAAGGACTAAATTTAAGAACTTGGCTAGACATGGAAAGGAATTTGTCTCTTGGTCCAGTCACTTGCTGTGCCGTACTCTACCTTCAAATCAGTTCAAATCAAAACAGAGCACTGCTGCAGCAGCTGTATAAGATACCTCATCTCAGTGTGATGTTGAGGCTTGGATTCTGCTGCATCTCTTATATGACCTTATTCTCCCTGTTGAATTTTGTTTATTTCATAGAATCATCACAGAATCACAGAATGGTCAGTGTTGGAAGAGCCCTTAAAGATCACTGAGTTCCAACCCCCCTTCCATGCGCAGGGACACCTTCTGCTAGATGAGGTTGCTCAAAGCCTCATCAGTCTGGCCTTGAACACTTCCATTTCTATCGGCCAGTTTAGAAAAGCTCTGGGGATACACAAGACAGGTTTGGGTCCCTCTGCTCCCTAGACACTTCACATAGCATCTACAACTGAAGTGAAGGAAACTTCATAAACCTGGAGGATTTTCCTTCACTAGCACTTTTTCACTATTTTATCTGCTGCTGAAAATTTTCAACACATACCTTTTTACTTAAGGCTGTATTTGGAGGTAGACAGGTCTTTGTTTTCTTCACAGGGGGAAATAAGTTCAAAGAAAATCATCAAAACTCTACATATCATGGAAGAAATAATGCTGTTCATCAACCTGCTGCCATATTGCTACTCCATAATCACTTTTAAACTGCCTGAGATGTGATATCAAACAAAATGTGCATCATTCTCTGTGGTAAACAAAGATACACTAAATGCTTAGTAGCACTACACATTATGAAAATTCATTTCTACAAGCTAAATTACAGGAAGCTAATGACTTCACAAGGGGATCATGGCTTCTTTTTTTTGCTCAGGCCAACTAGTTTATATTGCTTCCTAACAAATTTTATTTTCAAACTTTTTNTGTGAGAGGCTCTCACTAAACTCTCAATTAAAATACCAAATTGACTTCAAAAAAACAGAGAGGAAGAACTAGCAGAGATACCAGAAGTATAACTGAAGCTTGTTTAAATGTGAAAAACTGGCCATGAATCATGTTTATCTTAAACCCTGGCAGCTCTGTCATAAGCTTTGTAGCAGAGTAGCATGGATCTTCACTGTTTAAGCCTGGGAATGGCTGTAGCCTCCTCCTCCTCCTGTTCACAAGGGAAACACAGAACAAGAACTGGAGAGGTGGATTGTGCAAGTGCTGCCTCAGCAGCAGGGGGTGAGGGAAGAGGAGCAAATTCAAATGGTTAATAAGTCCACAGCTGTTCTAAGACTGTAGTCCAGCTCTGAGAATCTTATTTCCTTACGTCTGTAAATGAGTGCACATCACATGCATTATGCTGAAACCCGTATACTGGTGATGTCTAAAGATTGACAACTAACTGATGGTGGTGGGAACAGCAGAGTTCTTGAGCAGAGAAACAGATAGAGAGGAAACTATCTCAGTTATTCTCACCTTTTTTCATTATCTGCTGGCGGATTTTTCTGCCACTGATTTCTAGTTATACCCAGACTAGATATCTTCAACTGCTTGTAACTACTTTTGTTAGGCAAAATATCAGTATGTAAGCATTTATGCAGATGAAAAAAATTCCACAATTGAAAACCTGGCTTGATTTAACTTCGACTGTTAAAGTTGGGTAACATTTACTCAGATGTGTAGCCACAGTAAATTCAGAGGAATACAATTTACTTCTGTTTTATTCCAGATAGCCAGCTCTGTCATATATAATTAATCTCCTTCACATCAATCTACTCTGATGGACTTGACTCTCTGAGCTCCTTTGTCACTGGTTCATTAATGTCAGAAAGGCACTTTCTGCTGACAGTGACAAAGTTGTAAATCTGAGATAAGTCTGTTCATCAGTGACAAGTTCAAAGGCTCAGTATTTGTAGGATTTGTACCAGTCAATCTGCTTCAAGCCCCACACATATGGGCTGTAGAAAGATTCTCTGCAGAGGGCTTGGGTCAGTGACTACTCTCAGAAGCAGTAATGCAAGGCCCAAAAAGCAGACTTGGATTAGTCTTTGCATAACATACCTCGAAAGCTAAGTTAGTGGAGATGCAGATGCTTTCCCTAGGCTCAGTTCAGAAGCAGAGTGCCTAACTTAAGTGGTTTCAGACATCCACTGGATATTTCTCTTTCCATCTGTGAAACAGGGAACCTAGGGAGATGTATTAAACTAGACAGCTTATTTAGGTCCTTCAATCTGCACGATGTAAACAGCCTGTCTGCTTATCCCTACAGATTTAACGCCTCCACACATAATGCACCTCCGGATAGTAAGGTGTAGACTCCACTGATATTTCAAATGGGGTTATTCACTTCAAGTTAGGAAAGTTGTCTTGTATCTGACTATATGTAAGCCTTTATGATCCCAAAACTGATGCCTCTCTTGCGGAAGACAAATTTGTCCTGGTATGTGTTTGGCTAAAACTCTTGATAGGCTAAAGTGTTACTTATAATTATGAAGGAGCTCTCCTAAGAATTCAGAGAGATCAAGTCTTCCCTTAAAACAGGCATCACTGCAATCAGCAGGATTTGCAGTAGAAGAGCAAGAGCCAGGCAGAAAATAATAAATAGACTAAAAGCAGAAGTGATTATTTTAGTAATTAAACATTTCTTAACTGAAATTACATGAAATGTGAAAGCAGCAAAGCAACATGAAAGGTCAGGAGAGACTTTTGAAAGAGTGCTCCAGAGGAAAGGAAGGGGGAAAAAAAAGCAATTAAACACAAAGATAGAAGGTTATGATGCATAGAAAATTACTCCAAACAACTGTCTGCCAGCAACAAACTGCATTGTTTTGAATGTTTAATTAATAAAATAATCTTTTTCATTAACTGTTGCCACTGGGGAAGATGGATTGGAAAAAACATGCAGAAAACAAAACAGACAGATTTCTTACTTGCTTGTATTTACATAAATGTAAAAATCTGAAAAGCAAAACTAATTGTTTATCTCCAATATTAAGGGATCAGAATGAATATATTGTTATTACTATTACTGCACGTACAGGTCAAGTTTCCCAAATAACACCAGAATATGGGAGTGGAGGGACCTTCTGAGACAGGCCAGGAGGTTGTCTGATTGAATCTCTGCTTGAAAAGCACGCTGCATAAGGACAACCGTGATCTTTGACTCCACTACTTCAATGACAAAGCCATTCCTGAACACTACTTGTTTCTTGTTTCAGAGCATGACCTTCACCATTTTGGATGTACTCTCAAGAGACAGGAGTTCTTTAGCTCAAATTTTAAAGCTGACCCAAATGACACCACAACTAAACAAGACACATATGCTAATTGCCTGCTGGGCGAAGTCTAAGATGTGCTGATTATCTGGTATTATTCCTTTTTTTTTTCTCTTCTCAAAATTGTCAGTTCACCTTGATACAAGGCACTATGTCTCCCCCTGACCTTCCCACCCCTTAAAATGACTCAATGCATATCCAGCTCTTGCAATAAAATCTTGACCCTTGCAATCGAATTGTCTACCTTCCTGGTGTTGTCCAAGTCAAAGAAATGGAAAGGAGGAACCAGAGTAGCAATATAAAAGTGAGGTTGATCTTCCGTCAAGTGCTAGTAGATAGAACCAATATGACCAGCAGCAGCCTCTATCAGCAGTTAAAATCTTGTATTTTCCCAGTAGCTTGGTCTAAAATGTGGACAGTCCATGTTCAGTGAAGATATAACTCAATAAGAATCAGCCATTACATTTAAAAGGCTCTCCTGGTTACATGCAAGCAATAGTTTTTCCAAAACTTATGCAACTTACCCATAGTTAGTCAGATTTTCACAGGCAAGTATGTGACTAAAAGACATCTTTATTCTGAGATCTCATGTCCCTTCTACAAATCACAAAATACACAGAAATTTTTAAAAGTTAACAAACTTTTCCAACAGAATTGTCTGGATGGGCTACAGGATGCACTTTTTCTTTACTTTGTTGTGAGCAATGCCTAAAGGTAGAAAAGATACCTGAGGCAAATAGCATCCTTAAAAGGAAAAAAAAAAGGAAAAAAAATTACCCCAGAACTTAAAATTACCAAAAGTCCTACGCAACCAAAAACAGGTCATAATGACCTCATGTGAATGACAACCTTTTTTGTACATATCGCTAACAGAGAGTTACCTCCCATGAATCAGAAAGGACAAATAAAGCCTTGACAAGAGAAGCAACTGAAGGTGAGTAGGTGGCCTCTGAAGGCAAAAGGAATTGAATAAAGGACCAGCATGTAGACGTTCAACCTCTTTTTTTGTGTTCTCTGCTTAGTGTGTGCTTTGCTATGCCAATGCACTCCCCTTCTGTTTTCAGCATTAGTCTACAAGGAAAGCTGAGCTATTGCTCAGAACTCTGACATGATCCGTGATTAAAGCAAGGCCTTGATCAAATGCAGTTTTCAGACTCTCAGCTTGCTGTTCAATGCAAGAGAGTGACTTTGTCACACCACATGAATCAAAAGTCCAACTGGATGCTGTTGTAAATAAAAACACTTCAAACTACAACAATAAGGAAGAATGAAACTTTGATCAGGCTACAGTTAATTGATTAAAATGTCCATTTCTTTGTCCTTGCATGTCTAAGCTTCAGTAAACAACATGAGAGAGCAGAACCCAGCGTGCAGTAGTAGGAAGGAGGCCACAAAGGAAAGCCTGGCAAGTGAATAAAGATTAAAAAGAGATGAAAAAAAAAAGATAATACAGAATAAATACAGAAACCTACTGTGCTCATGCCCAGAAGCTTAACCCAATTCTCCAGCTGTGCCACTAAAAGGCAGAGGAATTTATAACCATCAGCAAAACACAGACTCCTATTTGCATTTATTTCTCTCTCAGTAACCATATGAATTCTTTTTTACCAAAACCACAATGTGATTTGTGCAAAACTAACCTAGTATAATGAATCCAATATGAAATGGATTAAACACTGGAAAGTAATATTGACTTTTGTTCTCATGAAATCTGAAAAGACACCTTGTCTTTGGTTAAAAAATAAACCAGGTTTTCCATTCTGTAAAAAGTGGAATTGCTATAGTTGCAATTTCCCTCTCACCTGAGAGGTATCAGGATGGTCCCCAAGATTCAATCATCCTCAAAGACATTCAGGCATATTAACAACAGCAAGGACCACTGAAACACATCAGGATGGTTACAAGTAGTCAGAAAGCTCACAGGATCCTTTTCTTTTGAAGTTGAAAGAGACCCCCAATCCTTCCTCGTCCCCTCAGCCGATTCAGCACCCTGATAGTTCAATTTCTGCTCTGAATCTTCTCTCACAAGAGAAAAGGCTCCTTCCACGTTTCAAATAAAGAGCCTAGGGACACCTGCCTCACTTACCAAAGTTCATCCTTTCTAATTATCCCTCTCAGCCTTGAAAGTCTCCTTGGCAGAAAAGCGGCTCGTGCTTTGGCTTAATTTAATAATTTGAAACTCAAGAGTAATGTGGGACCAAGAGCACTCTTGGAGAAATTCCAGGTCATGTTTTTAGGTACAGAACAGTGTTCTTATTTACTTTTTTTTTGTTCTTAATAAAATGTCCTGCTTGGTTGCACCTCAGTGTCGTTTGAGCTCTGCAACAGATTCAATATGCAAGTACAGGAAGGAGAGAGAAATTCAGGTGTAACGCACTCAGTTACAAATGCTCTCAGAGGGGCTCTGAGGGAGCAGTGGTATGAAGTAAATAAGCAACAGATAAAATGGCATATTCTTCCATGGACTACAGACACTGAAATTATCATGACAGATAATAGATAGGTAATAGAGCTGACATGGTTTGAGGGCAGTAGCTATTACAGAGCAACAAAATTACGTAATTCAGACATGTAAATTATAGAGATAGATGTATAGCCAAAAAAAGGCATTTATAAAACTTCAGCTATCATCCTGAGAAGGTCTGGCACTCCGCTCTCCGTTCTCATGGTAAATCACTGCATTCACATATTTACTAAATGTGTTTATTATTAAAGCTTAACTAATTCACTTCCATACCTGGTTATTGTTAGACTATTTTTTCCACCTACATAAAGTAAAAGGTTTTTTCCAGACATGAATCACTAACATCTTGTAGTGGAATGCAACCAACATTCCATTTCCACTAAACTAGTGTAGTGAAAGAACCAACAAGGTGAGTTATTTATTTAGAAAACTGGCCTAGGATTAAGTTTTATTAATGTATTACTTCCCTTTCTAATTTATCTGTGGATAGCTGGTGAAATCCTGCATGTGAAATTCACTACTGTCTCTTAAAAGAAAAAAAAAGAGCATAAAAGAGGGATGCAAACAGTTACACCAACACACAGTGCAACCTTCGTAAATGATACTCACTTTTCACCTCCAGTTAATTGCATTCAGTCAAGAAAAATAATTGATCTAAACGGGGACTGTATCAATATAATTCTGGTCATTCAATTTAAACTGTGCTGTGAGCCAGAGTGGAAACAGTGATATGGTATACCAAGCTGTTCTTCAAATTGGAAATTCAGACTGATGAGCTTCAAAATTTTAACACTTCCATTGCAAAACATGGCTTTACTTTACATCACCTGGTTACCCCAGCTGAGATTTTTGTCTGGCTATAGAAACAGAATTTTCTTCTGCTATAGGATAAATAACTTGCTGTTCCTTCCTCAGAAAGCCTAAAATGCTGTAAATGTAACCCTTTCCCTGCTTCAGCTCTCCCTTCTCTTTTCTTTCTCTTATCTTTTATGGAACTCCTATTCACCCATCTGCAATTTGCAGCTCAGCAGCCAGGTGACTGGCTCATATCTCTGCTCCCTTTGGAGAGCTCTGTTGGGTCCCATGAAAGTGGAAAATTGATTTTCAGAACCGACATGGAGCTCGTTACTTCCTGTGTCTGATTTCCCAGAACCTTCTTTGCTAGGATCTCTTCTTGGCTCAGCCTCCTGGTTTTGCCTGCACTATAACTCACATGTCTGCAGCACTTTATGGCCTAAACCCTCAACCTATTATGTTTCTTCCTTCTTGACACACATTCCCAACACACATCAGCCTTCTAAATTGATCAAATTTAAGCCTAGTCTGAGAGGGAGAAAAAAAGTATATTTTAAACTTCTTATTTCTGCATCAATACATATGGAATAAGAAAGGTCTAGTTGTCACTGCAACGGACATATTTGCAAATACTTTGACTGTTGTCATCTCTAGACCTCCCCCACTTCCCAAAATGGAGAAAATCTGCAGAAAAGTATGAATGACAAAGAGTTACAGTCACAGATTAAGAGATAAATGCTTTTGTGGGTCATGGCATCAGCAAGGCTTTGCATTGTTACAAACGAGTCTGTGTCCTCAGTCCTCGTTTCTGTCACAAGGCAGCAGAGAAAAATATTTGAGAAATTGTGAGGGCATGTAACAAGCAGTGTGATTTATGGGCTGGTTAATTTTTGCCCAGGTGAATATTTGGGTCATCACTTACATCCTAAGTAGAAATGTACAGGGGCAACAGCCAACAGACCTACATTAGAAAGTGTTTAAGAATTTTCCAAAACTAAGTGCCCCTACTTCTACTAAAGCACACTGAAATTCCTCTCCCTGGGGATGCTGTTCAAACCAATGCTTCCCTTAGCCAAACCAGCAGCTAACCAGCACCAGTCCTTGCTGGGACTCCACATAAGAGCACTGCTTTATGGCCACCAACTGCATGGAAAAGGAGGAGGATGCAGATGCCTTAAGAACAGCATATGGAGGAAGATAAAAGATACTTCTCCTGTCTTTCTCAGCCTCCAATAATCTGCAGTTCAGAAATTCCTAAAGTTTGTAGAGGTAACACTGAGTTTAATTGCCCTCATAAGTCTCTCTCTCTTCTGTGAAGGTGTCTTACCATCTGAACCTGTGTACACTTTGGGCCTCCACACCCTGGGACAAAACTTCTGTTGCAGTATTGCACACTGTGTGCTTTGAGCCTTTCAGCTGACTGATTCATGGGATGGCTCTACTTCCAGAGCTATCAGAAACAATGAATAATAATTTCTTATTCCAGCTTTTGGTGCTTATCATGATTTGATATGTTCCTATCACAGCCACAGACAAAACTGTCTCTTTTCATGGTCAAAAAATCCTCACTAGTTTGCTTAACTTCTACCCACGTGAAAGTTATTTTTTACTTTTTAGCCATCCTGCCACTCTCCTCTGTACATCACATAGTCCTACTACATCGTCCTGAGGTGAGGAAAGCACCCTGCACACGCTCTCCCAGAGTTATTTTTCAGCAACTGTTGCATTTTAGCTTTTGAGTACTAAGCTAAAATTTTCACAAATCTATCTACTACAACACTGCAATCTCTTTCCCAAGCTAGTGAGAGTTCAGAGCACAGTGCACAATTGTCTTCTGTAGTGGAGCACCTCTTAGAAAAAATGTGTGCTCCTTAAGGAAACAGTGTGCCCCAATGATAGAACAAAAGTAGGAATTACCAAGCAGGCTCCAAAAGAGAGAGATAACCCACCAAAATTTATTCTTCCAACCACTTCATTCCTTTTAATTATTCTCTTTTCTTAACAGTGCCTGATTCCAGCTAGGAGCAGAAAGGGATATTCAAAACAGTGTTATGCATAACCAGTATTTTATTTCATTTTTATGTCAGAACTAATTTATACTGTGTGGCGGGTTGGCCCTTGGCTGGGGGCCAAACCACACACACCCGCTCACACAGTCCCTGCCCCCACCCAATGATAGGGGAGAGAATTAAAGAGGTAAATGGCAAAGAGGACTCGTGGGTTGAGATAAGGACAATTTAATAACTAAACTACAATAATATTGGAAATAATACTATATACAAATATGCAATGTGATACACAGTAATTCTGCCCCTCCCCACCCGATGATCAAAGGCCCAGCCCACTCCCGGCCAATAACCCTGGAGGATGGAGGGAATGGGTGATACACAATGATACTGCCCCCCCCCAGCTGTTCATTAGCTGTTGCCAGCAGAAACCCAACGATACTGCCCCCCCCAGCTGTTCATTAGAACCTCAGAAACCGCACTCACAATTCCCCCAAAAGGGGGGGGAAGAGTAAGGGGGGGGGGGGGGTGCGCCGCTCCCGGAGGCACTCACGGAACGGAGATAACAGCCCAAGCGTCCCAGGCCGAGAGCTGACCGAATCAGGGAAAAAAAAACCAGCTAATGATCTCCCTGGAGAGGGAGGATCCCGGAGGCACTCACGGAACGGAGATCGGAGATAACAAGCGTCCCGGGCCGAGAGCTAATGGCGTCCGGGGGGGGGGAAAGAAAAACAAGGCCTTGGGAGAGCGAATGCAGGGAGCCCAAGGGAAGTGAAAAAGCCAGCTCTCCCGGAAGGGTTCTCACCTATATACTGGGTATGACGTGCATGGGATGGAATAATTGGTCAGTCTGCTTCTCAATCTTGACCTAAAAGCAAATCCCAAGCTAGAAGCCGGACTGTCTCTTCCCCCCTCCCTCTGTCTATGGAGAGAAGAGAGACCGAATGTATTTGTCCTTGAAGGTATCCTAGCAATAACTATAAACATTCTCTTCGTATCAGCTTTTCTCCTGAGCAGGAATTCAAAACATAGCTTCTTGCTAGCTATTTATGTAGAGAAGGGAGAAAAGGAAAAAAAAAATTAGCTCCCCTCTGCTTAACCCACTACATACTGTCAGAACTTAAGTGCTTATCTGATATATACTTTTTCTTGAAGGCACACATTAGCCTACCTAATCTGGGCTTTCTCACACTCCTCTGACTCTTTGACTGCTTACCTTATACATACTGTTTAAATGTTCTAGGTATCCAGTTATCTGATAAAAAAGATACCACTGAAAAAAAAAATCAGTAAAATTTCCTGTCAAAATCCAAGTAACACTATGTAGAAAGGGAGGAATTACTTAGAAATCTAAGAATTAAAATAAAAACTAATCAAAAGTGGTAGGGCATATTATATCAGATGATGAAGGGAAAAGGATAAAGAAAGAAACAAATTTCATAGCCAGAGTGGTTAGTATCTGAAATCATACTGCATTTTTATAGAATCATAAAATTGTTTGGGTTGGAAGGGACCTTAAAGATCATCTAGTTCCAACACCCCTGCCATGGGCAGGGACACCTTCCACTGGACCAGGTTGCTCAAAGCCTCATCCAGCCTGGCCTTAAACACCTCCAGGGGTGGAGCATCCACAATATCTCTGGGCAACCTGTTTCAGTACCTCCCCACCCTCACAGGAAAATATTGCTTCATAATACCTAATATAAATCAGGTCCACACCTTTTTTATGTTGGGGGCCCCACAGCTGGATGCAGTACTCCAGGTGGGGTCGCACAAGAGCAGAGTAGAGGGGGAGAGTTGTCTCCCTTGACCTGCTGCTAATGTTTCTTTTGGTGCAGCCTAGGATACTGTTGGCTTTCTGGGCTGCAAGTGCATATTGCTGGGTCATGTTTAGCTTCTTATCAACCAACACCTTCTCAGAGCCAGACTCAAGCCATTCTCCACCCAGCCTGTATTTGACCTTTGGATTGCCTCAACCCATGTGCAGGACCTTTCACTTGGCCTTGTTAAATTTCATGAGGACTGCATTGGCCCACCTCTCAAGCCTGTCAGGGTCCCTCTGGATGGCACCCCTTCTCTCCAGCATGTCGACCGCACCACGCAGCTTGGTGTCATCAGCAAATTTGCTGAGGGTGCACTCCATCCCACTGTTCATGTCACTGACAAAGACGTTAAACAACACTGGTCCCAGTACTGACCATGTTATGCAGTAACACCACTTGTCACCAGTTTCCACTTGGACATAGAGCCATTTACCACAACTCTTTTAGTTCAACCACCCAGCTAGCTCCTTCTCCATCGAGTGGTCATCCATCAAATCCATATCTCTCCAATTTAGAGACAAGGATGTTGTGCAGGACACTTTCAAATACTTTGCACAAGTCCAAGTAGATGATATCAGTTGCTTTTCCCCTATCCACCAATACTGTGACCTCATCATAGAAGGCCACCAAGTTTGTCAGGCATGATTTGCCTTTGGTGTGTTGGTTGTCACAAATCACCTGCTTGTTTTCCATGTGCCTTAGCATATTTTCCAGGAGGATCTGCTCCATGATCTTACACACAGTCTCACTCAGGTGAGACTGACCTGCCTGTAGTTTCCTGGGTCTTCCTTATTTCCCATTTTAGAAATGGGGGTTATTTTTCCCCTTTTCCAGTCAGCAGGAACTTCACCAGAGTGCCACGAC
Source organism: Syrrhaptes paradoxus (assembly GCA_013400615.1). NCBI lineage: Eukaryota > Metazoa > Chordata > Aves > Pterocliformes > Pteroclidae > Syrrhaptes > Syrrhaptes paradoxus. The sequence continues at coordinate 65,522 of VZTO01007420.1, read as the reverse complement.
CTCTCGAATGTGGTGGATAGTGGTTTAGCTATCTCATCCGCAAGTTCCTTCAGGACCCATGGATGCATCTTTAGATGGTCTCGAACCTTCTCTTCTCCTACAGTAGGTGATTAAACTTATTTTGTTCAACTTATACTTAAATCCTGGATCCTCTAGCATCACTGCAAGGCAGTTAATATTGCAATAGTGAGAGGTTATTAAAAAGAATTCAGAACTCCATTAAACAAGTATCTCCAATGCTGGACATCGTGCTTTTAGACAGATAAGTGAAACAATGTCTTGACTTCTAAAGTAATACTATTATCACTATTTCCATTTTCACTTTTACTTATAGAACATCAGGTAGATACCTTAAAAACGTAAGATACCCAAATAAAATGTTTTAAAACTTGAATTTTGTAAATCTCTAAGGCATCCAAATCAGCACACACTGAAGAAGAATGCATTTGCTGGTGAGGGAAGTGAACTATGCTTATCATGTAAAACCTTGATTGAGTTTTATTAAAGAGGAGAAAAAATTACTCCAAAGTTCTTAGCTATTTTATCTTACTGAGTTAAAAACTTGTGAACATAGTAGGTTTAAATGGAAGTAGTGACTTTTTTACTAATGCAGCACAAATGTTACAACTGTAATAACAGCCCACTTTTACCATTGTCCAGGCTTAAGAATATATGCACACACAGAGAGACAGAGAACTGCTGTCAGTTATATCTTTATTACTTCTACAATGACAGTGCAAACATACGCCCTTAACGCCAGACTTGGTGATTTTTTTTCTAATTTAACAGCCCAAATGTACATCCCTAGCCACTAGTTGGATTTTCTGTTATTGCCTCATGCTTGCAGCACTTGATATATGAGCTCTAGGCAACTGAGCTCTCCTCTCTGAGAAACATCAAATGAACAGCATTCTGGAAACACTAAGAGTTGTCCAGTAACTCATCTGACTCTGATTAAGATATAAAGAACTAATCTTGTCAGTACTTACTGCTGCATATGTAAGTACTGACTACCATGAATACTAGTCCCACAGAAATATACCCAGAGTAGACACACTGCTATCACTTGTAGCACTAAACCACTAAATTATTAAGTGTTGGGGTAAAAGATTACACAAGCAGATATTTGACAAGTACAATATCTAGGAGTATTACCTTCAGACATATGACAATTTGCCTGCAAGTACTGTGCCAACAATATTCCTTTTCTTCTTTGCAACAGTGTAAACAACTTCTGCACCTTGGAAAGTCAAACAAACAGCCATGTACAATATATTTAATAATAGACCACTAAAAATATTTATTTTCAAATAGTCAGAATTACAGCAGCAAGGCTCAAGCTAATAGATTTATGGATCCATCAGCTTGAGTAGGTGCTGAATTTTTGAACTGGAATAACAGATTTGCATATACTGCTTCAAATTTGTACCTCGCAAGATATGTTTGCTAATTTTGACAGATGAAGCTAGTAATGTACCATCTGAGTGTGTCCGAACAGTGTGTTATATGAACTGCAATGCTTTTTAATCTCTCCTCTACTTTATTAATGTGCCATATTTTTAAAAGCAGGATCTTTTTCATTTTCATTTAAGTTTTATTCAAGATGTTTAGTACAAACATCTTTAAGATATTAGTTATTAGACGATTGATGCATTTGTATTTCAGCAAGTAGCCAAATCACACTTTTCAATTTAATTTTTAACAATGTCCAACTCATGTAAAACATTTTCACATAGTTTTCAAAGCTATTAATATTAGTCAGATGCAGTCTTGTGATTGGTAACAACAAGTTTTACAAAACCACTTCTCCGTAAGTAATGAAAGTAATTTCACCTAACTAAACTTACTGCTGTTGCATTTTTTATATCTTTTTTTTTAATGCAACAAATGCACAGTGCCTCCTGTTACTGAGTTTACCTCTAAAAAAGTACAGCTTACTGCAGAGAATTTCTTGCAAATCAAATGTATTTTGGTCTGTGATCAATGCTGCCGAAATCTTTGGATATGATCTTAGTGTAGATGTCTTCTCCCATAAGATTCAAAAGGATAGTCATACCACAGACTATAAACATGTAAATAGACTTGCAGATTAGCCCATATCTGCTCTAGGTAGAAAAGCAACGATTTTCTGGAGACCAGTTCAGGTTGTCAAATGAAGTTCTACATTTGAATTACCCCCTAAAGGAGCTTATATCTCTCCAATGATTATAGGAAAACTCTGTGAACTTTAGCCAGGCCGAGTGTTTGTGTTGGATGTTTAAGACAGCATGCAAATAAAATTCACCCAACAGAAATATGTACATATAACGAGTCAAAGAATAATTGTTCTGGAACCCATCAGAGCTAAGCCACATAGGAAGGGTTGCATTGCCTGACACATTCCGGCTAGGTGCCTGAAATTTCATCTGCAGCTCTTCCTTGCTACACATGTGGGTGCAGCCCCACATAGTCCATCAACACCAATTTCTTACATACTTTCTAACCATAGCAGTAGTGTAATCACTTGTTGGTCTGAAACCTCTCCTTTACAGAAAAAAAAAAGTGTAAAAGAGGGTAGGTTCTCACTTAAGTACTGTCCAGCACTGACAAGAATTCAGGGGTTTTTTTGGATTGAAGGGAAGTCAAACAGGAAGCTTTTCAGGGATCTTGAATAGGACCTCCTCTTAACTCCTTACTTTGGAGGGCTTTCTTGAATGCAAACCATCTACCATAGTTTTATCAATACACAGGGATATTTCCTCTGCTACAGAAGAGAAGCTTTTTAAACTACTGAGCTATGTGTTCAAATAACTAGGGAGACAAAAGAATGAGACAAGCACAAGTAAATTGCTAGACAATATTTTCTGCAGATTGCATTTTAGCTAAATTACCTGTACTGATCATAATTACCCAAATGGCTCCATTAAAGAAATGAGATATCTGAGAAACACACAGGAATACGCATTCTGATTTTGCTCCCCAAACTGTTTGATTAATATGCTACAAAGCTAACCAATCATAAGGGGAAACATAAGAGTTGTGCTTCATAGTGCACAGGTTACCAGTTGTTAACTAGCATTACACCCAAAAGGACTTTTAATCTAAAGGATGCATTCACCATTCATATGTTCTCTGTTTAATATTACATTTTAGGACTGCTTAATAATTGCTGACCTTTCCCTTAAAACCAACTATTCATAGCACAAATTTGAACATTAAAAAAATATGCCTGAGAGGTTGGGTAGGCAGACTTGCAAAGTTCCCCTTATAGGAAAACTTCTAATGTTCTTGTTAAGTACTGCAAACTGCAGTACTCAGGTTGTGTGACTGGAACTTTCCAAACAGCAAAATTTCACCGTGATTTTTTAATCCCTAAAGCAAGGACATGCTTAACTGTGGACATGATATAAACCATTAACATTTTTTTCCAAGCCTGTCTTCCATACAGAAGACTACTGAATCCTATGATGATACATGCTCCATAAAACAGGAAAATATTTTCTTCATTCTCCAGCATATAAGTTGAGCAGACAGCATGCACAGGAAACAATAGCAAACAGTACAATTGAAAAACAGCATTAGAAAATAGTTGAAAATCACCTAGGAAGGAATATCTTGGGTTTCTCTGCAAAGCCCTTGCATTGTCTTACAGTTCCATAAAAAGACATTTAAGAAGCAGAATGCATTTTTATAAAAGTTCAGGTTAATNAAGAGTGCCTCCCCATCTCTCCTGTAGGCCCCCTTCAGGTACTGGAAGTCTGCTATTAAGTCTCCTCGGAGCCTTCTCTTCTCCAGGCTGAACAACCCCAACTCTTTCAGCCTGTCCTCATAGGGGAGGTGCTCCAGCCCTCTGATTAATTTTGTGGCTCTCCTCTGGACTCTCTCCAACAGGTCCATGTCTTTTTTATGTTGGGGGCCCCCAACATAAAAAAATGTTAATGTTAAACTGTTAATGTAAAATGTTAATGTACAACTTCATCACAAAACTTGCGTACCAAAACATTCACAGTTTTTTAACAGGAAAGAAGCTCTTTAGGTGAACCAAAAGGCAGGTGAGATCCACTTGAAAAATATGTGGTCCATGTTAGAATAAATATTAAAAGTTGGCTTTATTATTCTCTACTAAAACGGAAATTTGATATCATGAGACTGACAGAAAAATAACCTTTTAAATCATATATGATGAGTAAATCCTAAGTACACACAATTAGTGTAGTAACTGCTATCTGTTACAATAAAGAAGGATGTATATATGAAGGAAAGTTATACACTTTCAGATATGAAAGATGCTCTGATAGAAATATGGTGGTTTTGGTCTAAGAGAATTTTTATTCTTTGACCAAAAAACAACTGACACTACAGATACAATGCAAAAAAACACTGAAGGAAAGGTTTTGTGGGTCAGGTGCTAGGAGAGCTGAGAATAAAGTAACTGAATGGTTATTTCACTGGAGAATATGGGCTTGCCTTTGCATTTCAGGACATGCAGGTCCTGCCCTACCTCAGGATGTTTTGAGAGAAGGAGAAAAGAGACCAATTTTCGTAAGGTACATTCACACCAGTACTGCACTTCCAAGACCATCCTGTACCCTTTACATGATTATGCCTGGTCTGCTTCCGCAGACAGAGCAGGTCATGTTACATGGTTTTAGATCTTTTCAAGCTGTATGTCTTAGGATGTTAGGTTCTTGTGATTCTGTCATGTAAAAAGGACTTCCCATTATGCAGGTTAGCGTAAGATTTTCCATTGCCTGGAGTGCTACAGTTTTTGTAAAACATCTCTCCCTAGCAACTGGCCAACAAAGGATGCCACTAGAGTGATGAACCAGTGGCTTACTATAGGATTTCATCTGCCAGCTAACCATGAACTTTAAGTTCATTATGAAAACCACCAACACGGCAATGACAAAACAACAATGATCAAAAAGGTATATTTACTTATTACAGTCATCAACATTATTATGTGTTATGTTTAATAATATTTTATAAAATTGTATCATTATTCCAATGTTTATGAAATGTTTTCCTTGACAGCTCTTCACCGTAAGGAAATGTAAGGGCTAATAAGCCCTGTGATAATACATATTTTGCTAACTTTATTTTTAGAAATCTGGGATGTTCCTCATAGACATTTAACTATATGAAAGTGAGAGATAAATGCTGAGGTTAAGGGCTAAATATTTAGAAACTCTGTGTTCCCGAAAGGAGGACTTTTGCAAAAAGAAAGGTGATGATTTTTCTTCAAAGATGCGTTGAGCTGAATTGTATTTGAAATACTTGAAGAAATAAAGCAGAATAAGAAAAGGTGTCATCAAGGTATTTCAACTACTGATGAGATTTATAAGCATATCTTTGGCTAGAAGCCAAATACAGACTGCCACATTCAAAAGCCTACATATAATTTGTCATTTTTCTCTCAGAGGGATGTTTTAACTGTCACTGGAACAGAGACAATAGAGATAAAACAGCAGATGAGATCAGAACATCTGATTTGGTTTACTAATCCAACTGAAAGCACTTATACAAGGGGAAAATCAGAAAAAACCCTAGTAAAAAAATTATATTCTGCAATTACAAAAGAAATCCTTACAATACACAACATACCCTTGTCTTTTAGTATCTAGAGAGGATTTCTTAGTCCATTCTCTATTTCTCTATCTAATCTATATCAGCCTGCTGCAGGAAATAAAAAACCCCACAATCTAACGTCTTAGAGTAATTTTTTAAAATGTTAAAATATAATTGTCTCTCTTTTAGAGCTTTGCATGGCTGCAGGAACATATTGTCAAGCTTACAGATAAAGATTTTTCTTTTGTAAAACACACCTTTGCAATTACAGATGTTATTCCCAAAGTATATCAACTAGATTTGTGCACTCACACATAACTTGTTTTCAAGCACAATATTTTAGGGTTTTTTTCTGGTTTTCATAATAATTAATAGTTTCCTGTTGGTAAGAAAAAGCTGTTGAAATACCAAAGAATACAAGCAGAAAATACTAAAGCAGGAGATCTGCGTGTGTCATAAGCATTTGATAATTTTCTTTTTAGAAAAATATCTACACTTCTACCTTTTGGATGATTTATCTTTTCAGTTATGATTACACAACGCTACAGTGGGCAGATTGAAGAGGAAAGAAGAAATGGCAAAAGAGTAAGAGGAATAAAAACAGTAGAATGTTAGAAAAATTAAGGGGAAAAAAAATCAAGAAGTTAAGGGAACCAGCATTGCAAGAGCTTGAAAATCAGCCATCTCCAATATCACTTGAAGTCTCCAAATAATTGTTGTTAGTTTGCCAAAGCTGCCACTTACAAAGAAGGCCACTATCTGCTAGTGTGCCTAAAATTAGACAGAGACTCAGCCAGCACAAATCTTTTGAGGCAAAATAATAAATGTGGCATGTATGAGGGCAAGTTGAGAAGCAACTTATAGGAGAAGGAGAAAGAAATGTTCACATCATTACCTGTTTGGGATAAGTCTGGGCAGAGCAGGAGACTGTAAGGAGGAAAGAAAGGTCATAGCACAGACTGGACATCGAAGACAGAAAGATGTGGACAAATGAATATGGAGATAAGGAGAGATAGAAGAAGGTAAAAAAGGGGAAGGGCATTCACATTGTAAGAGGTGGGTTTCTAAATGCCTCCAACACTTCTGGGGAACAGCTAGGACTAATGGGAGAAGAAGGATCAGAAAAAAAGAGGAGAGCACGTACAGGAGATGGGAAGGAGACCAGTCAGGCCTGAACTCTGTGACCAGAAACACACACAAAAATTTCACTGAAGAAATTAATCCTTTAATTAATATTCATATGTCAATAAAAGCCCTGAGTCAGGCTTTGCCACCAAGAATCACTACGGAGTTAACTTGGATTGTTCTGTAAGAAGACACATGAACACTAATAAAATATTTCCCCTTTCACCATATGTTAGCTCTACACTACAGGCTGTTGCTAAACTATAGCAACAAAGGTGCTGCAATGTAGATGAGGTCTGCAGAAGCAGTGTGATGTCAAGAGGGAACTGAGAGCAACTGAGATGAATGGGGAAGATCTGGGTCTGACAGACATTTCCAAATGGAAAAAGAGATGGTAAAGTCCAGTTAGGAGAAAGCAAATGAAGCTTTGTGGTGAGCAGTTAAAATTGCATTCTTCTGTCCACTGAAGGCCTGGTTTTCCATAAATTGCATGTATGCTCATGCTGAAAGAGGGGCTTTATGAAAAATTGGGGGAAAGATCAAAACAAAACTTTTGGTTTTAAGTTCTTATAACTCTATCAAATCTGCTTCATACTTGTTTTGGAGATGGTCACTTGATCTTGATCTTTTAAGACAAGCAATAAGTAAAGAAAAGGTGGAATGACCAAGAAGGGAAAAATATTTCAAGATAAAGTGATAGAGGAGCAGACAAGGGACATGCACAAAAGAGAATGAAATTAAAAGTAGAAGCTAAGGTTAGCATCTGTCAACAAGCAAATCTTTGGCTTCATCAGGCTCTGTAGTTTCCATTCCACAGAGGCCGATAGGAGAAAAATGTCTCCTTAGGTGAAATGCTCAGTTTTGAGACTATTTTTTTGAAAATAATACAGACTTCAGTTAGCTTCATGTTGCAGCACAAAGATTTTTGTGCTTTTTCATAGAAGGCTTCATTTTGATAGCCCAGGCTGCTGCTGGCCAGGATGGTATGCAAAAGTTGTCATTCCCTGGAGAAAAGAACAGGTAAGAAATCTGACTATTGTAGGCGTGGGACAATACTGACCTTGTTTTGAAATTTTTCTGGAAAATAAGGCGTTATCTGCCAGTAAAGGAGGTATTATATGCCCAGAAACATTATTTTGTTTGTTACAAAGAAAGAAAACGAATCTGGTAGGGAAAAAACAAACAAATAAACAAATAAAAACCAGATAATTTTGTGCTGGGTGGGCAATACAATAACACTGATCCCTTTGCTATTGACTTAAGCTGTTCATCAACAGATGCATTTATGTGACACAGTAACACAATAAGTAAATGTGTATGCTAGTGACACGTTAATCCATCAGACTGAATACAGCATAACCTTTTTATATGTTTAGTACATAGGTATTTGACAGAAAAGCAATACAAAATTTACTCGTCTTTGAAAAAAAATATTTCAAATTTTGTGCTCAGCTCATAAAGGCTATCCTATACACTCATGCACTGATTAAACTAATTTGATTTGGATTTATGAGTTCACCAGCAAAGAGAAATGTCATCCACTGTGGGGTCTATTTTAAGAACTGTCCTACCAGAGTGGATACATTTTAATAAAGCACTGAAGAGGATCACCAAGAGTAAAATTGGCCCTTATCATGGTATAAAGTGACACAATAGTATTGCTTTGTGGTGTGTAGGAAGGCCAATCTACAATAGATTATGAGCACATCCATATGTATTTACAGCTCTCAAAAGCACAAACATGCCGTAGCTTGAACAGCCATCTGCTGTCCCACAGCTATTAATTCACTCCATGTCAGTAATTCAACTAGTCTCTCTCTGATCTCAGCATATGAGAGACACTTTGAAGAGGAAGGTGTAAATCACCATGTTACAGCACACCCAACTACTGCAATACTTCATCTTCTTCTCTGTGTTACTTCAGACACCATAAAGCAAGGTACTGAACCCAGAGAGACCATGTCGGCACCAGGAAAACATTCCTCAGAAGAAAAAAGAGATTGAGATTAAGAAAGGTGTTGGGATGGAATGCAAAAGCTGTCTTCCACTTTTGATCCCTGATGGATTACGACAAAGAAATTAATGTAGCAGATTTCTTCCATAAAAGCAATTTTCCCAGTGTTCTCATTTAGAGTTAGTAGTTTCTCAATTTATAAAAGAAAAAGAAAAACCAGTTTTTGATGGACAGTGTCAGCTAATCACCAAACTATTTATTGACATACCAGATACTTGCACACTTAAGCCTAGACAAACTGAAGGTGATAACTTAAATTTGTGAGATGTTCAGGCAGATAGATGATACACCATGAGTACACTGAGTTGTGTGGAATCCTTCACTCAGCCAGCTCCACTACTAAATAAAACAGGCATCAGAGAAGGTAGCTAGAAAACCATCGTAACCTAAAACCACCAGTACTGTGGAGCCAGGAGATATCCTTGGAGGACCAAACTCTGTTCAGTGTAAATCTGCAAGCTGGAAACTGCTTGGTGGACTTCAAGTCAGCTGAAATAATGTTATTGTTCTGTGCTTCTCAAATCATCAAAATGATTGTAGATCAAAACTTGTTTCACTGTCTTCAGGGCAGAGCCTGTGAATTGACACTGGGGTTTGCTTCAGGGCCTGGAGGTAAACTGAATAATTTACTTGAGATCCCAGCATCTCTCTTTCTATTTGCACCTTTTTCAGCTTCTTCTGATGTCGTGGTGGTCCATGAAACCACAGGTACAGTTTCCTAAACACCTGGTGGGCTGAAGCAGGGAACTGGGAGGGTTTCACTTACCACTTAGGGTCATGGGCAAGAGACCGACATGACTCATGGAGATCAGTAGAACAGCTGAATTTATTAACTATTTACAACAAGAAGCAGGGTATTGAAAGAGAGAAATCTTACACAAAAGCACTTCTCCTCCACCCCTCCCTTCGTCCCAAGGCCCAAAGGCTTTGTTCCGTACCTCTTCCTCCCCTGGCGGCACATGGGGGAAAGTGGGGGGAGATTGCGGTCAGTCCGAGCCACTCCTTTTCTCATCACCGTGTCTCCCAACGTGCCACGTGGCGTTCTTCCAGCGGGGCTTCAGTCCCCCGGCGACTCCCCCAACTCCAGCGTGGGGCTTCTAGTTCCAGCGTGGGGTCCTCCACGGCTGCTTTTCTTCACCAGGTAGTGAGGGAAAATGGCGGAAAAGTTCACTCTCTCTCTCTCTCACTGACCAGAGTGCTGTACAGTTCCATTATCTCTCAAGTCCCGCTCCTCTTCTCCACCATCAGAGGTCTTCATCATCTCCCGGGAAGAAGGACTCCCGGATGAGCCATGGCAGGGGCTGGGCTACAGCATCTTGTTCGCAGAAACCCAGCAGGCTCCTGGCACCGGGCCGCTCCCGGAAGTCCTTCCCCAATATGTTATTTGCAGAGGCGTGACTGGCTAATCCTGCCTTGGGGTCTGGCTTGGGGTGGGTCCATCCTGAGCGGGAACCTGAGCCAACACCTTAACCCCTTCCTCACTGCCAGAAAACCCATAACATCTGGTAATAATATTCTTGCTTCTGGCTAACTCTCCTGTGTATGACCAAACTCCTATCACTATGATAGCTTGAAAATGTAGCTCTTCTCTTTTCCCAAACTGACCAAAAGGCAGATACATTTTTTTTCCTAACTGTCATCAAAAGCAACTGTAGAAACCCAAACCAAGAAAAACCCAACCCCTTTAACTTTGTAATTAAATATTAGATGTACTAAATCAGACAGCTAGAAATAAGAGAAAAAAATGTAAAATAAAATCACCTAAAATGCAGGGCTTTATTTACCCTTAGAGAACCAAATTCTGTTAAATATAGATCTGAAAAAAAATCTGCAGAAAAAATGGACCTTCATTTACTATTTTTTGAGAATTAGTGGAATGCATTTTTAGAGCATTTAAGGGAAAATATGTGCTTTCCTTCTCTAGAGCTACAAATGTTTTAAAACTGAGCTAGAAATAAAAACCGATTAAGATATACCCAAAAGGTTTATGAGAAAGTAATGTAAGAAAAAGTACATCAGAGACAAAAAGTGGACACATACAGGAACTGGAGCTATTGTTTTAGAAGAAAAATGAAGATAAAGCTTTTAACTTTCCAGAAGGTTGAAAATGAGCAAGATAGTTACAGTATATGAGGGGGAAAAAAAAAAAAAAAAGAAAACCTGTGAAAATGGAAAGCTGAACCATAGCTGCAGACAGTAGAGAGAATTGAGTTCAATTCTTATCCTTCAGATACAAGTGAAAGTTTCTCTCCTCACTTAGAGCTGCAATTTTTGTGTGTGTTTTTGTAGGTGAAGTGTGCAACTTCTAGCTGTATTGTAGGATGTTTGCACAACACACCAGAAAACAAGTGTTGCAGAACATGGCAGTACACGCAAACCTGAGAGACGTCCACCCCATGGGATCTGTAGAGAGTGCTGGCAGCGGGAAAAGTGGCATACAACACTAGTAATGCTTGTTGACAGAACTGAATTAAACAAATTCAGATGTGTTTTGTTTACCTTAAAAAAACTCCAAAAAACAATCTATCAAATGAGTTGCCACCCATTATATTTCTCTTAACAGCCTCTCTGTTCAACCCTTCTCTCACTCATTAAGCCCACTGGAAAGTGATTTGCTATTGCATTTATGCAGAGCTTTTTTGATCTCACAATGAAAAAGACTGGAAAGTTGCCCTCATGACAGACCTTCCTTCATATTATCAAAGTGTCTGTTAACTAAATCTGGACTTCTGCTCCATCTTGTTATAGATTCTCACATAAGCCAAACAATTCACCTGCAGACAACCCTTTTTCAAATTTGATGGGGATAAAGGAGAAGCAAGTCTGCCTGCCTTGTATGTTCATTGAACATTGATCTTTAACCTGCAACAAGCTGAACCTGTCAGACCCCCTGCAATTTGTTTGCAGCAATTGCTGAGAGAATGAAGGGTCAATGCATTACAATGTCAAGTCTTGGTTGTTCAAGCCCTGCTATAAGATGGATGGTATTGAATCTACACCTTAGAAAGGGAACCAAGCATTTTCCCGGTAGCTTCTTTGTAAAGAATTATCACTTTGGACAATTACATGCTTGCTCCAAGGAAATCAATACATATTTTACCAAACACCTTTTCATTGTAGAGACATCAAAGCTGTATAATGCTTTTCACAGAGCTGTACCTCAGTCTTTTGTTAATCAGGTACTAAACACCAATTCCAAGGAAAGTTGCTGCTAGACCCATGAAAAGTAAAACATATATATGAACAGCACACAAAATTAAAAAAAGTTATGTATGTATACAGCAATTACAATTCTCTGTTATGTGTCACCCATATATTCCCTAATTTCATATTCCTTCTGTGTGTTATGGTACCCTGCTATCTCTGATAAGGTTATATTCTCACCTTCAATTGAGAAGATGGATTATTACATGCTTTGTGTCATTTACAAAGATGAAACAGACACACCAGATACAAATGTAAACCCAGTACAAATAAAATCATACCTAACAGACTCTGACCTCAGCTGTATAGGGTAAACACACTAAAAGCAGAAAGAAAAATACTTTTTTTTTTTTTTGAGAATGCATCTCAAAGAAGTTTTAGTCTTGGATCAATACATGACTAAGAATTTTCAAATTTTACACAGTGCCATCACATCTATTTGGCAAAATCTTGCTTTGCAAATCAGAAGAAAAGATGATGAATGTTAACTTTATGTTTGTTTTGATAATTTAAACTGTAAGTGTTTGAACCAGTGACTCTCTTGCTTTCACTTAACAGTATCAGGCTAACAGATGGTCAAACTGTCATAGAAAACATTTAGTAATAAACCAAACTTTATCTAACTTGTTTCTTATTTTTATCAAAGCTGCTTTTTATTTGGTGAAAGGATCCTGTACACATGCTGAAGAAATTTCTATTTCTATCCCCCTGTCCGAGTAAGTGAAATCCCTACCAAACAGACAGAAAATTTATGTTGTGCTATGTGAAGTTTTTGCTGCAGACAAAGGTAATAAATTTGTGAGTACAAAGGTTTAACGACCAATGATATGAAGTGTATTATAATTTCATCTGATTTCTCCATCCTAAGTGTTTTTTTCCTGCTCTCTGCAGTTCCCATACAGTCTTTTGATTAATTTTTGTCATGTAAATTACAGCTGTTACAGTACTGCATACAAAATACTGAATGCTGCACTTGCATATAACTTTGGTGTTATATTCTTCATAAGGATCCTATCAAGTAAAAAAAAAGAATGACCCATAAATTCTGGAGCTCCTAATGTTCCAGTTTTTCCTTTAGTATCCCAGAAACCAAGCTTCTGTTCTCTTGGTATTTCCTTTTTTAATCCTTTTTAAAGATGCTTACTGTGTTTTACATTTTATATATCTGCAAATTTTTTTCAAGGCAAGTATACATTGGGCTTCTCATTGTGAAATCTTCCTATAAAACACAAAACTATTGACCAACCTCATTTTATGCAATTCCTTGAAATGACAAGAATCTGGTGAGAAATCTTAAGCACTGAAATTCTCCATGTCCTATGCTCTTAAAAGGTCAGCTCTGCATAAACTGTGTCAGAAATTTCCAGGGTTCATTTATTCAAAATCTTCTAGCTTTCTTTGTAAGGTGCCATTTTTGACCTGTGAATAGGATGTAGATGTATTATCCTTGTGCGAGTCCCTTTTGGGTGGTGAACTCCCATTTTGAGTTGTGTTTTGGAACGATTCTGCAAGCTTCACTTTTGGCAAAGGTATATTAGTGATGGTGGAGAGGCACTCATCTCTCCAGTTTCTGCTAGGGAGGCAAAAACTTCTACTTCTGCACCCACGGAAAAGCAAATCCTACCTCTGACTGAGGCTGGGAGGAAGCCTGCCAGTTCACAGAATCACAGAATCACAGAATGTTAGGGATTGGAAGGGACCTCGAAAGATCATCTACTCCAATCCCTCTGCTAGAGCAGGAACACCTAGATCAGATCACACAGGAACGCATCCAGGTGGGCTTTGAATGTCTCCAGAGAAGGAGACTCCACCACCTCTCTGGGCAGCCTGTTCCAGTGCTCTGTCACCCTCACTGTAAAGAAGTTTTTTCTCATAATCAAGTGGAACCTCCTATGTTCCAGCTTGAACCCA
>VZTO01007420.1:25266-44412 GCA_013400615.1 Syrrhaptes paradoxus | reverse complement strand
AATAACCTGGTTGTTTTCCATGTGCCTTAGCATAGATTCTAGGAGGATTTGCTCCATGATCTTGCCAGGCACAGAGGTGAGACTGACTGGTCTGTAGTTTCCCGGGTATTCTTTATTTCCTTTTTTAAAAATGGGGGTTATATTTCCCCTTTTCCAGTCTGCGGGAACTTCACCAGAGTGCCGCGACTTCTCGAATATGATGGATAGTGGTCAGCAAACCACCCTGCGAACACGCAAGATTTCAAGTACCGCAAGAAAACAAGGACAAAAGTTTGTAACAAAATAACCTTTTGAAAATGCAGTGAAGGCAATTGCTTGTGTTTATTTTATACATCATTATAAAGGCTTTAGCCTTTATAGCACAAGAAATTGTGCTAGCAAGTTCATTGAGGGTCCTGCAGACAGTGCAAACTGTATGTGAGATGGGGCTGAACTTTTTCTATTGAACTCATCCTAGCTAGCTCACATCAAGATCAACACTTTCCAGCTTGTGTTTTTACAATTCAAACAAGGCCTTGGTTTATTGCTCTTAGAGCTAAGCACTCAGTACTTCATGTATAAGGAGAGACACTATTTTGTCTTCCATTGTGCAAGTCCTTCACTTTGAAAAATTTAAATATTAACAGACAGTTATAAGTCACAGGACGAAATGCACCTGAAATAACCACATCCCATTTAATTTCCAGAGAGAAACACTCAAAACCACAATCACTTCTAGCTTCATTTACACAGGACACTTCCCTGTAAAATAACAGAACCCCTAAAAACGTACCTGCTCTTGCTCTGCAGGAAAACCAATCCCAACCAAGCCGACATTTGCAACAAATAGTATACACAAGATTACTGAGTTAATCAACTCTTACACAGCAGTTTAATGTGGATTTCTCTGATTGGGCACCACCTTCCTGACCTGTCAGGCTAACACATCTCATCACACCTTCAGCACACAAAATAACATTTTCATTTCACGTCATCATGTGCCCAGAGCTCCATGAAGAAAGTATCAGGTTTTCATCTGAGAAGATGGAACCCGTGTCCAGGCAGCAAAGCACAATATAAAAATCAATCAGGTTCCAGAGAATGCGCAAGTTGAAAAATAAACTGCTTTCACTGTACACCAGTGGCGAGAAGTGACAGTTTCAACAGCGCTTTATTTATGGAAGGATCAGGAATCTCCTCTTTAAGAGAAAAGTTGCATTTATTAAGTTTACTTTACAAACTAGTCTCAGTGACAAACTAAGCCTTGATAACTATCATACCCACTTCTCCTGAGTGCCCTGTATCATCAATAGTCCAGCAGAGACTGTGGATTAAGAGCAAATCCTTCAAACAGCAGAAATGTCAACACATATGCCATCCCTCAGATTTCCCTCAACAATATATGAAATATAAAATACAGTAAATTTTAGGACTTGTGTTTAAAATGAAAAACAACAACAACAAAAAAAAACCACAAAAAACCCAAAATGCTGCCGACTCAAGCAGAGCTTGTCACTCTCTGGAGAGATGCTCTGTCTGTCAGCACATCTCACTCTATGTAAGTACCAGGCCTGCAGGAAATAGGCTTTCTCTGGTGAAACACTGAATGGAGGGGAAGTTTTAGGAGAGAAACAAAATCCTCACATTGTGTCTTTTTTGCTTTCATTTTAAAAGCAAACCTCCCAAGGAAATGCTAAGCTAATTATTTAAAACACTACACCCTAAGTTAGCAAATGCATACATTCCTTTCATTAGTATCCCTGTGAAGAAGAAAAATCAAGTGCAGCATGAATTTTACACTTTATTTGAAACATTGGCTGCCTTCTGCTAAGGTGAAACCCAGCTTTTCTCAAATCCAAGTTGTATAGGGTCATTAGGGTTTTGTCCTGTCATATACATTCAAGAAAAAAAGAAATAAGAAACATTTTGTAAGAAATTCTGCTTTCAAAGTTCTTATTTTGTTTCTCTTCTGACCTTGTTATGAATGACTAAACTCCCAAGCACTTTCATTTTGTCAAAAATAGTCCCCTATAATTTAACAGCAGCTAGAAGAGAACTACCCTTGTAAGGCAGCTATGCAGATGCCAGTAGGCCTACAGAATTCCTAGGATCTTCCAAGAAATATTTTCCCAGGGAAACCACTCCTGCAAGGGGTATCCTCTGTCAGCCACAAGTGACTCTCCCTGTTCCCCATACCCAGTGGGCAGCTGCAGGTACACACCCCTTCTCCAGAGGGTGGGATAAAGCCACTTGCTGCTCAAGAGGCAGAAAACCTACTTTTTGGCAACAAGGCTCCCTATCTGCAGCTGACATGAACATGTAAAGCTGGGCATTACACTGAGGAAAGATGAAATTGTCATCCCACAGGAAATGGTCAGGGGCAAAGCAGCTCCTGCCTATTGAAAAAGACTGTGGGCACAGAAAGAAAAAGAGTACTGGAGAAGAAAGTACAGGCACTGGAGGAGAATGAGCTTTGTAGCAGGTAAAGGCAAGAGGGAAGAAGAAGAAGAAGTGAAAAAGAGAACAATGATTGTTTGGGT
The DNA here is from genome assembly GCA_013400615.1 of Syrrhaptes paradoxus. Taxonomy (NCBI): domain Eukaryota; kingdom Metazoa; phylum Chordata; class Aves; order Pterocliformes; family Pteroclidae; genus Syrrhaptes; species Syrrhaptes paradoxus. The sequence continues at coordinate 41,893 of VZTO01007420.1, read as the reverse complement.
CTTTTATAAAGGAACCATTGTTTAAAAAAGAAGAGGCATAGGTCATCAGCCAAACTTGAAGATGTCACTGTCACCTAAATGCTATTGCACTTGTTACTGTGAAAGACAAAACAAACTACTTTAAGAGGTATAGATCTCCCACTGCTTTTATAGCTTGTGGCTTAAATTCAGATAAGGCAATTTATGACATCATCCTTAAGATTTTAATAAACTTAAAAGAAATAAAAAACCATTTTAGATCCTAAAAAAATAAAATCCCAGTGAAAAACAAATGAAAACTCTGTCCCTGCACCAGTAAAATCTTCCCATGGATAAGGGTATACTCTAAGGTGGACACCTGGCTTTAACTAAGAAATGGTTGAAGTCACTAGGTATTAGTTAAAACAATAAGTGTTTTTACAAGTTTTGTTTCAAATGTCAATTTTAACTTCAAAAATATCAGAATTATTTCAGTAAAATTGCAAGATGGTAGGGGGCTGTCAGAAAACATCAGACAACCTGTCTTTGTTGCATGTGCTGCTGTTAACCTCATCCACAGGTTTAAACAGAGTACTACCTCCAAGACAAAACATGTCTGTTTTATACAGGTTACCCTGGTTCAAAGACCGCTGTACAACGAGATGAAGCTACAGGAAAAAATCTGAACTGTAAGTATTCTACTTCACAATATCAAATTTTTCTGCCTTAGGAAAGCAAGATTTAACTGTCTCTAAAACAGTCATTTAATCTTCCTATACGTACTTATTTCTGCTTCCTCAGCAAATATAGCAAACACACTTCTACACACTGACTTCATATCACTTTATGGAGGGTTGTATCTACATCTCAGGTCATCTTCAGGTTTTTATAAATATTAAAAACAAGAGATCTTGGGAAGGAAAGAGAAATCTCGGAAAGGACATTTCAGGAAAAACTCTTAAGATTACTGAAAAGATCTCATAATAAAGAGAAGCAAACTAGGTCACATCCTCTCAATTTCTTATTCCTCATTTCAAATAAAATATTTATTTGAAATAGTTTAATAAGGAAAATAGAGAAAAAGAACCACGGAAAAACTTTAATTTCAGAGCAAATACAGGTTCCTTAGCACTTGAGAGGATTTTGTCTTAGGCAAAAGAGATAGGATAAACGAGAAAAAGGATAACTGAAGAAGAGAAAAGCAGTTCAGAAGCCAGGCAATTTTAGTTGCATTCTGACAGAAATGATTTCGTAAACTTCACGGAGTGCAGGCAGAGACACTAAGGCATTGCTTTAATTAAAAAAAAAATCCACACAAAAAACCTCCAAAACAAAAAAAACCCATCCCCACCCCCCCTCAAATGGCATAAATAGAGACATATTGTCCCATACTTATGAAAGGAGTTTTAGCAGTAATGTAGCCAGAAAGGCTTATTTATTGAAATTCTACCTCATTTGAAATATCTGCAAGGATATGATGCCTTTTAGTCCTGCTTTCATTATGTCATTTTCCTCCCATCCTTCCCACAGATTACTTGCTTTGTGTCAGCATCCACAATCTTACCAAACCCTTGAGGGAATCTGGGCTCCACAGAGTCATTGTGAACCAGAGGATGGATGACTTCATGATTTTGGGATTATTATTATTTTCTTTATCATTAGAGCAGTGTGTAGAAGCATCATCTGAAATCAGAATCTCCTTGTTAGATGGTATCATGTCAAATACAGTAGGAGACATAATTTTCCTGGATAATAATTAAACAAGACAGAAGAGGTAAAGTGGAGAAAGAGGTCACATAAGATCTCTCAATAGTAAATCAAGGGAAGAAGCCAGGAGTAAAATTCAGGTCACTGTCACCTCCACTAAAATAAAACAAGAAAGAAACCTTGATTTCGTAATGCTGCAGCTCTAACTTATCTGTAGTTCTTGCAAGAAATGGTACCCATAAGCACTGGTTTGGCTAGAGAACGCAGACATGGTATTACAGTAACTGTGGTAGCTCACAGACAGAGGTGAAATTCTCTTCAGATACAAAATTTATCTAGTCTCTGGGAGAATATATACACCACATTCATCTGGCAACATCTCCAGAGATGCTATGGTTTACAAGAGACAGGTTATAAAACCTTTGTTATGAAGAATCTAAGTAAATCCTAAATGGTACATAAACTTTCAGTGACAATATGAATTTTGTGCATTGTGTGGGTGACAAGTAATCTCATCTTTTCGATGGTATGAAATGGATTCCACTCCATAGAGAACACAAATTTTAAGCGCAGAGTATTTTTCCCTTCTTTGCTGGCAATCTTTATTCATTTCATCAGTCTTATTCAAAATGACGATGCTTTGAGCAAACTGATCTACTGGAGGACGTCCAGGAGGGTTGGAATGAGATTATATTTAAGGTCCCTTCCAACCCAAATCATTCCATGATTCTGTGAAAACACCAAGAGTATAGTACTCCAGTAAATAACCAGAAAAAAATGTTTTTTTTAATTTACCTTTTTATATTAAAGATCTGTTTATCCTTTATTAAATGTCTTTGATCTTTGCTAGATCAAAGGATGATGAGAAAAAAAAAGAACAAAAACAAGCCAAAAAACCCCAGATCTTTACATTTAATAGAAAATTATTGCTACAAAAGTTTATCTGTTGAATAAAGCAAAAGTTACATATAAATGAAACCATCAGACTTGCCTGTTTATTGTTGGCATTTGAGAGTCTGGATACAAGAAATGGATGATTAGGTGTGATGGGTTTGCCCTTGGCTGGTGTGATGTTGTCATCGATTAACTGTTGTAGTAGCGATCAGCAGCCAATTCCCTCAGGTGCTGGATACTACTCTCCATGTTGACCCACTTGCCTGGTTTCCATATAATACCTTCTTTGCAGTGATACTTCTCCAGTGCAGCCTTTAGGAGCCTTTTCCAGAGGCTGCAAGCCAGTTGCTCTTTTTTAACTTCTTTAATGATTACTTCAACCCCAGCAAAATTTCCCAGCTGTCCAGCTTCTCCATCCTCTAGATCCAGGCTACTAGCTCCATTATCCCAGCATCTGAGCATCCAGGTGATGAAGGGTTCATATTTCTCACGGCCATAATCTTCTTTAATGTCTCGCAGCTCATGCCTGAATAGAGGTCAGATGGTTACCATCTCATCTATGATTTCTTCCTTTTTCCCCTGTACTCATGATGGCCCTGCTCTGGAGGGGCCTGTCTCCTCACTTTCAAGGTCATAGGTCTCTTCTTCTTCTTCCCTCATAGGAGGAGATTCTTCCTCCTTTTCTACACGTATTGATTTTTGTGTTTTCTTCTTCCATACGGGGGCCACTGGCAGAGACTCTGGGATGCTGCTTGATGAAGTTTGAGTAGTGGTGGTTGTAGTAGCTGTCCTTGGTGCTGGAATTAGAGTCACTACTAATAGATGATCTTTAAGGTTCCTTCCAACTCAATCCATTCAATGATTCTATTAAAGATGTACAAGTCCCCAAACTTAGATCAACTTTGCACACAAATGCATTTAAAAGTAAGAAATTTATTTAAAACAAATTTTTAGAGAATAGCCATCACTGTATTAGCACCTAAAAAAGTTTCAGACCTATTTTGTGTCACTCTGTTAAGACAGTTACGAGAAAAATGTATTCACAAATCACATTAATACAGTCCACACCCACAATATAATAATTTTCTTAAAGACTTGGTTGTATTTTCTTTGCAATATTTTTAGTATTTCAGCTATTTAGATGGCACACTCTTTTTACTACTGTAAAATTATGTCTGCAAATACAAAACTACGAACAACTTTTTACCTTTTCTTTAAGAAAAACTCATTTTCCTGATATCTGAGCTAGAGCTTGAGATTCACAGTCAAGCAAGAGAGTAGCTTTCTTGCTGCCACCATAGAATCAATTCCAACAATTTTCTGCCATTTAAAATACCTGCCATTCCAAAAAGGAGAAAAGCCAATGCCAAATTACTCAAGCAAATAACCCTACAGTGTTAGAAACCAGATTTACTGAGCAAAACAAGAATTAGAGAAGAGCATTTTCTGTGAACAGCACTGACACTGCTTACAGAGCAAGCTCCTGGAGCCCTGCAGCAGCGGCCACCCCCTCATGACTGGTCAAGGACCACCACGGGGACCATCAGAAGAAGCAACAGCATCTCGCTGTTTTACACGCTGGGCTGCCTCTGGCACCAGCTTTTCTCCCATGCACTCACAGAATAAGAGGTGGCTTAAAGACTTAGACATGTGATTAAACAGTTATGCAGTAGGTAACATGAGGTACTTATTTTGGCTAGGAGAGAGTTAATTCTCTTCATAGTAACATGCATGGGCCTATGTTTTGGATTTTTCATTAAAACAGGGATGTTTCAGTTATTCCTTACGCAGAGTCAAGGCTTTTTCTGTTTCTCACACTGCCTCACCAGTTAGCAGGCTGAGGATGCACAAGGAGTTGGGAGGGGACACAGCTGGGGAAGCTGACCCCAATTGAACAAAGGGATATCCCAGACCATATGGTGTTGTGCTCAGCAATAAAAACTGGAGGAAGCAGTTTGGGGTGTTTCCATCTGTCTTCCCAAGTAACTGCTACATGTGATGGAGCCCTGCTTTCATGGAAATGGCTGAACACCTGCCTGCCCATGGGAAGAAGGGAATGAATTCCTTGTTTTGCTTTGTTTGCATGCCCAGCTTTTGCTTTACCTGTTAAACTGTCATGATTTAAACTCCTAAGTTTTCTCACTTTTGCTCTTCCGATTCTCCCCACCATCCCACTAAGGGGGAGTGAATGAGTGGCTGTGTGGAACTAAGCTGCCCTCCAGGGATAAATGGTTAAAACATGAGACATGCCATAGCCCAGTACCCAAATATGCGCACAATTCATGTGATCCACAGACAGCCATAGTTACCCACCCCACAGGACTTAGCAGACAAGCTGCCAGGCCACCTTAATACCTCCAGCTCAGGTCTGGTCAGCTCAGGTCAGTTCAGGTTGGTTTGCAAACATTCTGGAAGCCAGAAGCAAAAAAATATTTCCCTACTTCAAAAGGAGGCGCTAAGATCATAAAAAATAATATTCATGAAGCCAAGCTGGCCCAGATCAAAATAGCAGAGGTGAACCACCAAAGTGTATGAATGACAAACTGATCAGTTGTGAGCTATTCTGATGGAAGCTATCTGTCTGTGGGGAAAGGTCACACCTTCAGAAACCTCTCCTCTGCTTCAGCTGAACAGCCAGAGTTACCAGGCAAATAATCAAGAGCAACCCGTCAGTGCTGCTCCTGAGGGAACAACATCCCCCAGCATCTCTGAGGGAAAATGAAGGTCCTGGGATACAAAATTCATAGGTGTACCTTGTAACCCAAAAATAGAGAGCCCTTGGAAAGCAACATACTCTCCTGTTCATTATGCATAATAATAACTAGTGCTCTTGTAGGAAATGAGGAGCATAAATTCATAGTAAATACTGTTTGGGATGAATAATTCACCCATCTCTAATTACGAGTATAGCACTCTGAAATACTATTCACGAACAGCATCCTATAAGCCTCTGATAACAGCTGAAACAGAAAATAGTATCTGGTATATTTAGTGCTAAATTCTACCTTAATGAAAACAATATAATATAGGTACTTTCCCATCTATCTGTTTAGGAGTTCTACAATGTATTTTATACACACGGAACTGGAAGACTGCCTAGCAATAAAATATACTGGGATATAGAAAATTCAGACACTTTCTGGGGAAGTCACCTGTTTTCCCTGAGGTCTGAGTCCTGGTCTGTCACAGAATTGCCTGTCTGCCTTACTTAGGAAGGAAAACATTTCATAAATGAAAGAGGACCATGCATAAAGAGGAAAGCCAAAAAATAAACAAAAAAAAAGCACAAAGAAACATTGTCAAACCTACAGTAAATACAGAGTAACTAAACAATCAAAGTTTTAAAAATCAGCATTGCTAAGGTAAGTCGTTATAAATCAAAGGGCTTGAAACTATTTTTCCTTTTTTCAAAGTGTGTTTTCCTTTTATATTTCAAAACTGTGAAACAGCTGTTATTCTTAATAGATTAGTGGAGAGTGCAGATTTTGGATTCTACTAAAAATTATTGCACCACCATAAGTTACAGTTTAAATTCTAAAATGGACCACAGGTCATAAAACTAATATACAAAAATACTCAATATTTCATTCTACTTATCTCTAATATTGACAGTATTTTTCCACTAATAATATTATCCCTTTTTTAAAATAACATCTTCTAATATTTTTGGGAGCACTGAAACAGAAAAAACTCCTGCATACTCGTTACGGCCAAGAGTCCTTTGTTGATCTAACATCTAATCACAGAACCATAGAAAGGTTCGGGTTAGAAACTTGGTCTTCTTGGGCCAGCAGCCTGTAGCAGACCTCCACTATAATGCCACCTGTCCCTCTGCTCCCTTTAATCCTGACCCACAAATTCTTGGTCGGCTCCTTATCCATCCCCAGGCGAAGCTGGTCACTGACATAGAGGGCGACAGCCCCTCTTTTTCTCCCCTGCCTGTCCTTCCTAAAGGAATCCTTCCATTCCAACACTCCAGTCATAGGAGCCACCCCATCATGTCTCCATGATGCCAATAAGGTCACAGCCCTGCAGGCATGCGCACATCTCTAACTCCTCATATTTGTTCCCCATGCTATGTGTGTTTGCAGAGAGACACTTAAGTTGGGCTCCCAATGAGGCTGACTTACTGGCTGAAATTCCTACTATGGCTTTCCTTCCTAATCATGGCTCTGAAATGCAGATAGCAGTAGTGTGAAATGTTACAGATGAAATCTTAGTTTGGGTGAAGCCTGACAATAAAAATTGTTATTAAAGTTATGATAATTGACATTTTTATTAACCTATTTACATCCTACATATACAGGGGGATGGGAGGGGAAATAAACATCATCTACAACCCTCCCTGCACTATGAAGCCAGAATAATAGTAGCTATTAGCATTTAATAAAACAGATGTGCTAAATACATGGGCATATAGAGAATTTTAGGAAAGAATGAGATTATAAATGAAATTTTTTTTTTGCTAAATCTAGAAAATTTTCAGTGAATTCCTATCCCAGCAGCATCAACTATTGTGACATTGCATTCACAAGATGCACCTTTCGTATTTTTTCTTCAATTTTACTGAAAAAAACACAGTAGGTTAGGTAGCTAAGGCAGTATGTCATATGAAGAGACATATTAATGTGTATATAACATCTGATCCCATCTTCCCCTATTTTCCACACCAAAAACTCTATTGTCACTGCCAGTTTTAAAAGCTTGAGAAGTGGTTTAATGATGTATCTGGATCAAAGCAAAACTTCAACAGCAAAGCCCTCATGCAGGTCATACACTTGCTGAAATTATAAATATTTTTTCTACTGCTGCATTACCGGTGCTCTGAGACTGTTTTTTGGGGGGGAGGAGGGAGTGCAGGGAGGGAGTTTTAGTTTTAGAAGTGGAGACCTCAGATATTTTCTTATTAAACTATGACTAATTGCAGTGTAAAGCAGATGCAGTAATACAACTTTGGATAAGAACTTCACAAATATCACATACACTCTTTTATACTTTTAATTAACACTTCCAAAGTATATGTGATGAGATTATCTGAAAGTATGGAAGTCCCACAGGACCCTGCACTATGTCATTCCATGCCACTCCCCTTTAACACGAGTACTTCATCTCCAAGATGCATTAACAAACTCATGAATCCTCCATCAATGTGTAAAATACATTGCCAGTTGCATGAGGATAAGATAGTCAGAACAGCCCTTTAGGCAGTTTGCTTAAGCTTTCTTAAAGTCTTTTCAACTAGCATTGTTCATGGAGCAGCACTGACCTTATATCACATGCTGGGCTCACAGATGCTAGGTGTGGTATGTGTGTACTAGCCAGCCTGCATCTAGACTGATTTAGAGAGAACTAATTTCTCAACTATGTCAACATACTTCTTCAATTCATAATAAACCTTTTTAATTATATTTCAGACCGGTCTCAATGAACAAGGCCATGAAATGCCTTAATCAAAACTACCACCTTGACTGGAATGACGGATGTTAAAAGAGGGCTGCTTCACATGGGTTTGTTACTACAGCAGGATCCCTCCTAGAGTAAATAAATAAATAAAATCTTTCTAATACATTAAATATAGAGGAAAACATTTGCTCTACATTTAGCACCATCTGAATGATCTGATCCTAGGAAGACTTTGTTCAGTTATGCTGAATCTTCAGACCTTGTCCAAATTGTCTGGAGCTAAACCCCCAGTGAAGCTTGGAACTGGGAAACTCGTGCTGAGAGCAATGCCATAAACCTCACCTATGAGTTTTTGTAGGGAATTAGAGTGTTTACAGGTGTATATAGCAGGTGTGGAATGTGTTACTGGCTCTTCTTTCTATCAGACCTTGCTAGCATTTACAATTTACCAGTACTTACTATGAAGTCCCTTAAATTTAATTATTACATTAATAATTAAATGATTAATAAGCATTTAGTTGGACAGAATGTTTAGTATTTTAGCTTTAAAAAAAACAGAATGATTAGTAAGCACAATTAGTCCCTCACAGTCATTGTCATAAAACAGTGTAAGAATATCCTGTTATTATCACTAAAAATAAATAAGGTTAGAAGGTCTGATCTCCTACCTTAGTCCTCTGCTTGGGTGACATACTTGAAAAGTTGATCAAGTAGGCTGCCTTCAATCAAAAACCACCACATTGCGTGGCAGTATTTTTATTTCAATACAGGATTAAATATTAACCTTTCATATACTGCAATGGTTATTGCAGGTGCACATGGTGCAAATGTGCTGGGCTGGGCTATAATAACGTTAATCTCTTCAGTGGCTTAGACACAATCTCCAACCCCTAAGACTTGCAGAGGTAGTTCAAGAAATGTAAATCATGTTCGTAAATTAATTTGTACGAAGCTTTATACTACAGTTTTACTATCAATGCACAGTGTCAAATAGGCTGAAAGTTGGATTAGCAATAGACTGCTCTTGTATTTTTTTTTTCATAGAGGAAGACTTTTGGGATTTCCACCTCTTTTGAAACTTCTTGTACCTCAGATGCACTACTTGAAGTCTTACAGTCCTGCCTTCAGACTGATATATGGAACACTCACATGGCCTCCTGCTCAGTTTCAGTGATATATTGGAAATTAAAACTCAATATATAAGCAATTCCAAAACATTTTCCCTAATTATTTTCCCCTTAGAAATTGTCACTTACAAAGTCTGATGAACAACTAAATGCCATTTGGGATGGGGAGTCAGTGAGACAAAACACAATTCTGCTGTATATATGAAAATTTTCTTCAGACTGAAAGGAGACATATTTATTTTCTGTAGTAGTCCAAGAAAAGAGGACAGTAATCTCAACACCTAGACAAACTGTTTAACTGAATCCCTCTTCACATTCCAGCTACGTAGCAGTCGATCCATAGTAACTAGTAACAGTCATGCAAGACTCCTCTACTTACTGAACACAGTCCTTAAACCCAACTGTTGACTTCACTTATATACATGCTATTACACAAAACTACCACTCACAGATGCTACGAGATGAAATTAGAGAGAAGCAGAAACAGATGAACATACAGATAAACACAAAACACGCATTTGGATTTGAGGAAAAAGGAGCAAAAATAAAACACAACAGAAGCTGTGTTCATTATTCTGGAATTTACCTGAAAGTAGTTGCATAAATAACTCTCATGGGGAACATATTTTCTGAGATCTGTTATGGAAACTGCAGTATGGCTGTACCATCAGGAAGCTCAGGTTCTGATCTTTTTGAAAAGCAGAGATGTGACAGGCACTACCACCCCCTGACATTCACTTGACAGGTTTGGGATTTATGCTGTTGGGGAAAATGCAAATATTGAGAAGTTTAATCATCTGTTTTCCCTGAGAAGGAAAGAAATATGTAAAATAAATGCTTGCTATTTTTTACTGTCACTTCTGTTAAGCAGTGGTACAAGTGCAAACCTAAATTTTACCACTTTGTTCTGGGGGTCTGTTTTGTCTCTGACAAACACTTCTGTGGATTAATTTTTGAGGTGGTGAAGTAACATGACCTTATGAACAGAAAAAATATGCCAAAGGCAATTTATTAAACCAGCTCAATAAAGATAATACAAGCCAGATTAGTTCAGTTTAATAAAATGTTTGTCATTTATGGCCTATATGTCAGCTGACAACAAAGCACCAAAGCAAGTCAAAATATAATTTCACCTAAGGTAACCAAAAGGGGCTTGACCCTGAAAGGGTCCTGAATCTGATGGAATCTTTTGTGCTGGGCAAGAGACGGTATAAAGTGGCCACATTAGGGAAGACATAAAAAAAACATCACATAAGTTATAAGGCAATATAATGTCAGAAGAGGGTTTATTTCTGGACAACGAACTCTCAATTTTTCCCCTCACAGTTACATCCTACTCTTGTGTCCAAAAGCATAGAACTAGAGCAAGATCAAGATGGAGGAATTTACTTCAGGCCTAGGTACCCGGAAACAGAATTTGACCGTGCATATTGGCGAATGAAATCTAAAGTATAATTTCCACTTGTGCTAGTTGCCTCTTTAGTACATCAAAGCTACATGAACGAATTCTTTCAACCACACGGAGAACAGTGGTATTTGTGTGTTTGGTTTAGTAAATGCCTTGCTTTGCAGACCTTCACATGTTGACATGAGGCACATGCAAACTAAGAGATAGCATTTGTTCAGCAAAAAAGTTTTTCCAGAAATAGGCAATGAACGTAAGGGACAAGAAGGTAATATTTATCCTACTTTTGCAAAGGGGTAGCTGAAGTATTGGCTTTCTCAGTTCCAGGCAACTTCCTTCACCACTGACTTCAAAAAAATTACTCTAAACACTGATCAAATATCTGACTAACTTCTACTCTTGTTTATAAAACATATAAACTGAGATATCTCAAAGTGAAATCACTCTACAAATCCATGAGTACCTGAATCTATTCCACCATATGCGCAACAGCAGAGTGTGTAAGTTACTTGCTGTAACCCTCGGACTTGTAATGAATGGATGCCCAGATACCGTGTGACCTCTGAATGGTCTACAAATGCACAAATTAGGAATTTCCATAAATCAATAATCTGTGTTTTAAAATGTATTTTTGTCCTTATTTATGCTTGAGGAGAGCTGAGACTATCACCAAGTTATTAGTAAAACCATCAACATGGCAAACAAGGATCTTGGTGTCACATTGCAGAACTCTAGGTGATCATGGTGATAAACAAAACACCTTCAGAATAATCCAGTGTACTCACTGGGATAAAATTCAAATAAAACATCAAGTATTTCAATTTACCAACCCTACAGCATTTGTCAGGGCAGTGTTCAAAACACTCTCTTCCCATCCCCACCATTTTCTCTTTACAACCTGTTAAAATAACACTGTCTACAATTACAGGGTCATTTGTCATGCATGATATAATAGACTGCAAATATAAAAAGGCATTATCATTACTTTTGTCCTTTGTTCTTCCAGGCCAGAATATTGCATAGTTCTTTACTTTGACATTTATTGCTTTTACATTGGTAATAGAATGGTTTGTGTTGCTCATTATCTTGAATGATGATAATATTAGAGTTTGGGGAGCCTGCATTCCCTGTTAAGTAAAGTAAAGGCTTCATATAATTTAACAAAGGTTATTACTGGACAATTACCCACAATACAGTTCAAGTCTAATAAACGTTAGCCACATTCACTCTTAAATACCACATCTGTAGTATGGCTTCTAGGAAACTGCAGAGAAAGATTTATGTCATGTATGTGTACAGGAGGAGAAGGAGCGTTTATACGTGAATAGGTTTATACACATTTTTGTATGTATTTTTAGTGTTTACTAACAGATGTCCTTAGGGAAAGGATTTAATTCAAAAAAGCACCTAGAGATACAGCTGGTACTCTGAGTAAAGAATGGGGGGGAGGAGGGATAAGGTAAAACCTCAGTTTTCCCCTTCACTGTCAGAAATAATGGAGTCATTCCAGATTTAAAGTAATAAAAATTATGTCAGATTTTGGCCTAAGACTTTACATAAGAATTTATATAACAGCCTAACATATTAAATTGATCAATTAGGAGGGCATGAAATTCAGAGCCTGATTTCATTCTTCCATCCCTTTTATTCTCCCTGACCGAAGCTGGTGTCCCATCCTGGCTGGTGGTATGGCCCCACTCTGGATGGGCTTCACTGCCTGTAGCCTGGGGGTGAGGGTTTTATACCTGGGAAAACTGCTGGGTTGAGAATCCTTGGCAATCCAATCCATTTCTGAGACTTGCAGATGTTTATATGTGTATAACACTTTGTGTGCACAGACACACACATGTATACAAACACTCACCATTTTATTTTTTTCCTCTTCCTTTTCTGTTTGGTACTCCAGTTTGCCTGTGGCTATTTGTGTTCAATTTATGTTCATCAGTTCATTTGTCTAGCAGCAGCACTTTCAATGAAATGTTTCTTTTCAGTGCCAAGCAATAGCAGCTAGAGTTATTTGCCCTATGAATCTCGGTAGATTAGTTTTTTGTAATTTACGTGCATATCCAATTTCTACCAATTTTCATTGACAATTTTCTTTTTGGACTTTGTTTCATTTCTATTTTTGAGCTGTAACATTGTTTCAGACTTACAGTTCTCTGTAAACTTTATTATCTCTTCTGCATTATTGCAGTTATCCAGTAATGCAAAAGTGAGATAAAAACCTTTAACTCTAAATATTAAAATAGTCTGCAGAAAATGGACTTAATGTTTCATGAAATAAATGTCATAATATGAAAAAACATATTTTAATGGAAATTTTTTCAAAGCCTCAGATGTTTTTTTTCTGACTAACATCAGTTACTGTTCTTTATATGAATCACAAAACCCCGACTGATTAGGTCATCTGGTTCATCCATATGGAAATAAATAATCTTAAAACTACACAGATTTGCAGTTACGATGAGTTGACACAAGATGAATACAAGCCTGTGAATATAACAGTAGCCTGCTGACACACCTGCGATTGGTTTGCTCTCAAGAGAAAGCATATTGATGGCTGGTATTTCTGATGTTGCTAGAACAAGATAAGCTGTAAACCACGTTAATACTCTTCCATGCTGTGCTAGAAAAGCTCAGCAGATGTTCAGATGAAGCAAAGAGAACCACACAATTGCTGTTATTAGAACACTTGATATTATAATGGGTGGACAAGTGTAGGTAGGAGGTAAACACCTGCGGACCTGGGCAGGTTTGCTCAGCATGGGCCCAACCCAGTCATTGTTCAGTGTAAGGGAGGGCTTTCCAGAAGCTGCTGTGAGATTTCAGTGGGACTAAATGTACATAGGCTGCACTGACCCACTCAGAAGCACTTCACCCCCTGCACACAGTAAGCCGGGCCCCACACCTCCCCTCTAGTGCATAGCAATTGGATACGTAATGTCTAAATGCATTTGGTGCAGAGTACAGCTTAGAGAGTACAGCCGTGGTTGCGCTGATGCCTGATAGCTGTGGACGTTAAAAACTGGAAAGCAGAAGGTGCTGTTTCAGCAGGGAAACTGGGTGCCTGGAGAAGGTAATAAGCATTGCCCTCAGAGTCTCCCTCCCAGACCTGCAATAATACAGAACATATTTGTGAGTATTTTCAAAATAGCCTGGGCAACTTAGATACACAAATCCCATTAAAATTAAATCAACGTACTTATTACTTCCACCTGCTTTCAAGATTTCAGCTTATTTTTAAAATCACAATAGCAACATACATAATGAACAGGTCTAGCCTTTCAACTTTCCTTATCCTGTGGGAGAGAAATTGGGGGTGAATTCCACTGCACAGCAGAGATACAAGGTAGCAGACAGCTTTCCCATATAACAGAAGAAATTAATTCCTCCAGGTCTGTATATCCTGACAAAAAAGGTATGAACTTTTTCTTGTACAGCCACCTTTCAATAAATGAAAGAAAAAGACAGTAAGAAAATGTGAGTTCAAATCTAAGCAATAAAAAAGCAGCTACATTTTGGTGAACACTGTTGCATTCAGAGGAACAACAGAAACGTTCAACTGTGCAGTTTTGATAACATAGTGTATCCCAAAGAGACTTTTTTTCCCAAATTGAGGCAGGATCCTCATAAAGTTGGAGAGACTGCACAGAAACTCATAACTGAGCTGCACATAGGCTAAAATTCAGCCAGGAGAGGGAGAGTAGTCACTGTGGAGCTCAGCAGTCAAGCTCAAGGCAGCAAAGGCTGGAAATCAAGCAAGAGCAAGTACTATTGATGCAGTCTTCCCCCAAATGGATACTGGTGATGAATGTGTTTCAAATGCCAATAATCTCAACCTTTGTTCAGTATGATACAAGCTTTGCATTACATTATTGGCTAACACCTTGCTGCTATTTGCCCCTGTGCTGCCATTTGGTGCCTGCCCATCTGGGCTTGCAAGCGCTCACTTCTTTGTTTTTCCTTTTCACTGACTGTAATTACTTCCCCAATGATCTAGCAAACTTCACAGACTTCCTGAATGAAAGTGACCTTGATGCCTTCTCTTTGTCTTGTTCAGTCCATTTTAAATGCAAGTTCTACTGATAGGCTTGTATATTCATTTTAGTTGATTCACATTTTTATCAGTAGTTTATTTTAGTGTAGGATTCCTGAAACAAAGGATGATGCTTTTTGATTTGTTTGTGCAATTTACACTTACACATCAGGTCTGTAAGGGGATCCTCCCTTTGTCAAATCTTTAAAAGGATTTACCTCTCTCCACGGCTCAGCCAACACCTTGCACCTTGGCTGCAGGGAGCCTCTTGTTTTTGGTGCCAAAATAGAGTTTTGATTTTACTCCTTTCTCCTCCCAAATCCAATTTCTAGTGCCATTCTTGTCCTTAGCCCATTCATACTATGGTTTAGAGTAGCAGAGATATCAGTTCAAATCCTCTTTTTTCCTAGGAGAACCTGAACCTACAGCTCTGCCAGGCCACAGAACGTAACTAACCTGTTAGAACTGTCCTGAGGTGCTCCTTTTCAATCTATTCCACTTTGCATGGAACTGAAAATGGCCATTTTCTCTGGTTGAATTAATTTATTTACATCCTATTGAAAATGCTGCATACAAAATTAAATCATCAAGAGTTCAGGCTTTTCTGATACACAATGTCAGCCACAATGCATGGAACAACACTGTTGGCAGCACAACAAAAGCAGGCAGCTCTGCCACTACCAACAGATTGCAACCTAAAACCTCCTGCAAGCACTGAGGTGCAGAGGAGCTCCTGCTCTGCTGAATATAAGAGTTCAGTTTTAGTCCCAAAGAGCTTCAAAAGACTGAAATCTAACAGCAAGGGCTTGCAGAGCTTATAAGCGCTGCAGTAGCACGCTTTGTGTCCATGCAATTCGCTATCTCTGAACACACTCTGTAGTGGGGACCAGGCCAGCACTGCTATTGCAACTTTTTTTGTCAGTGAGAAAAGTCAGGGTGTCCCTAGTTTTACATATTATAATCTGCACAGATACCTAAGTTCCTGAGTAATAAATGCATTTAGGAACAAAAGCCTCAGCCAAGATACGTCTGCAGCTGCTGTATACATGCAATACTACTGCTACAATGTGGAGCTCTGTGAATTGATAATTATTTTGTCTTGAGGGGTAGGAGCCTAAGGCCTGAGTGAGAACAGACACACTTGGAATGTAAGCAGTGCTTTTCTACCATTTGCTGCTGGTTTAGACATCACATGAGGGGCTATTAATCACTATCAAAATAACATACCTAGTTATGCATACAAGGAATTGAGTAAGCAAGGGTGTGAGAAGCAAGTTATAGTGATCACATATGGAAAAGTGATATGCTAACAGATTCTAACATAGCAGGTCTTGAACAGGAACCTTAGAACTGGAAAGAATGTTTGTCTTCCTGAGCAAATATTTTGAAGTCTGGTTGGAAAGAAAAAATATTTTAATTCTTTGAGGAAAAAAGTCTTTCCTGAAAGACTTTTGAGACCCCGAGAAAACAAAAAACATATTTACCCCCTGGGGAATTTTGCTGCAATATACCTGAATGAAACATTCTGAAGTCTATTATTGTTCAGGAGTTTTTGTGGTTGTTTTTTTTTTTAAAACAAATAAAATATAATTAACTAATGTTGTTACAGAAACAATAACATGTAAAGCAAATAAACTTTTAACATTTTAGCCTTTTGCCAGCTTATATTCATATTTAACTGCTCAGACAAAAATATCAAATAGACAAGCTAAACCATCGTCATCAGTAAAGCAAATGATCCATCAAACAGGCATACATATTCAGGTCCCTCTCCTGTGCAAGCAGCAACTTTGAGGGTCTCTGCAATGCCAGTGGGGCTGTGCATATCGTCTCGTGCAGGAGAAGTAGTGTCTGGAAGAGCATTCTTCTGAATGACTGCTTCTGCAAATACATTGCAGATAAGGCTAACACCAGAGGCAATGTAGGCCCACTGATGAATGAGGTGGGTGCTCTGGTGACAGAGGATACAGAGAAGGCAGAGTTACTGAATGCCTGCTTTGTCTCTGTCTATACCGCCGGAGGCTGTCCTGAGGAGCCCCGTACCCCTATAGCCCCAGAGAAAGTCAGGACAAAGGAGGAGTTTGCTCTGGTAGATGA
>VZTO01007420.1:0-24260 GCA_013400615.1 Syrrhaptes paradoxus | reverse complement strand
AGGTTCCACTTGATTATGAGAAAAAGCTTCTTTACAGTGAGGGTGACAGAGCACTGGAACAGGCTGCCCAGGATGTGGTGGAGTCTCCTTCTCTGGAGACATTCAAAGCCCGCCTGGATGAGTTCCTGTGTGATCTGATCTAGGTGTTCCTGCTCCGGCAGGGGGATTGGACTAGATGATCTTTCAAGGTCCCTTCCAATCTCTAACATTCTGTGACTGTGACTGTGACTGTGTCAGCTCAGGCTGCCATGATTGTCACTGGAAAGAAATAGGCATTTCTGTGCCCATTGCGTTAACGTTAATTACAGACTAATTGGTTGTCTCAAGACATCCAGATGAGTCATTCCTTAATGCCCATTTCTTGTCACTGACAATGTAGAAAGAGGAAAGAAAACCAGGTGTAGAGCTACATCTACTATAGATGCCCGAAGTTATATGAAATTAATTCTGCCTAATATTTATTTTTGCAAATGGTATTGACTCAAAAGATCAATGACACTAAGACAAAAAGCTGGCACTTGTATTTGCTGTAAATTCTGGATTAGGCTTTGGTTCTAACCTCCTTCTTGTTAATATTCAAGAAAGTATAATCTGTGTGAAAACTAATGGAAAAAGAATTACTGCCTTATAACCAAAGTAGGAACACAGATCCAGTTGTCTAGAAATTTGATTTGTGCTGCATACTGAATGCACTCCTGGGAGATGCAGTACATCACGGTGAGGGACAGAAATGATGTTTTATAGACATTTTTATGCTTAAATAGGTAGTACCTCCACCTGAGCATAAGGTGCATGAAAGCTGGTGGGTTTGATCCTGCAAGGCCTCCTTGTGCTAAATGACTTCCATTTTAATTAGTAATGAGGGGATAGACTCTCAAGTCCATTCTCACAGGTTGATATTACAATAAAAGGTCTGTCTGGAAGAAAGTCTCAAAAAGGCACTTAAAACTTACCAAGTCAAAGTAAACTGTCTCCTATTGAACCTATATGGTATCAAACTCCTCTAAACAACATCTCAAATTTGAGACCATATCTGAACCGTTATGTCTGCTGGGTGTGGGGAGAAGGTAGGGGGCTGCAAAGTGCCTCCCCTTCTCCCACTGCAGGCAAGGAGGTGGCCAGGGAGCTCTGATCAAGTGATGGGAGGAGGTTTGTGGAAGACCCCCATAGATCAAAAGATTACAGCAGCAGAACTATTTCAGATCTGACATGCCAGCCTGACACAGGTACGTTTGTCCTGTCCCTGGACAGGATCCAGGAAAGCATAAGTGCACAGGGCAAGGTTTGGGTCCTTCAGAAGTGAGCCAGGGATGCAGTCCTTTCCTCAGCACATGGGGCTGTGCAGAGAGGAGGGAAACTGGGGATTCGCCGTGTGAAGCCTGGAGACTTAATTTTCTTGAAAGGCAAGGAAAGGAAGAGAAGACAGAAAGCCTTCCTTAGGAAACCACCCACTGAGAGACCATTAGGCTGAACACTTCTAAAACTATAATTGCTTTATTTACATTTCTCAGACAACCTGCATTCCTGCAGGGGTCAATTTTCACTCCAGACAACAACAAACTAAAGCTCAGCTGTTCCTTATCAGTCTGTACAGGAGAGCTGAGCCACACTATGAAAGCTACCTGCATAACTAGTGATCTGACTCTGCAAAGCAGAGGAAGACCTTATGGATTTGGAGTCCTTAATTCCGTACAATGTAGCCCTGAAAAGCTGAGGCTTGTGCCTTTCTGGATCTTCAACTGAGCTGCTGAGAAATGTACTTATTTTAGGTTGATGCTATCATCATTAATAGAACCACAACTACGGAAAGGACTCCTCCCGGGAAATGGTCATTGGAACCAAAAAACACTACCTGAACAGCTGGTACTGCAACAATGGAAGAAATACTGCAGGAATAAAGTTTTTATATAGACTGCATCCCTTTCTGCTCTAAGGCTGACCCATAACTTCTTTTAGACAGCTGATATCAATAAAGAAAAGAAATTGGCAGAAGTTACATAATTCTCATCATTTTTTTCAAAATGGTGCAAAGACATTCTTAAAAACTGTCTTTTAATTCAATATAAAACAAGCAAACAAAAGACCTAAACATGAATCTTGTTTCTTCAGAACTTTTCCATTAATTTTCATTCGAATTTCCATTCAAAATCCCACCCTTTTACAATCCTGACCTACAATTCTAGGCAAGTAATTCTAGAAACATTAGTGCTGCTTCAGAAAGACAGAGGTACAGAAGTCCCTCTAGGATTCTTAGTTGTGAGAAAAGAGAAATACACCCTGAGGAATATCTGCTTAATAGCAAGAAATCAGAAAATAAAGATGATGGATAATTTTCTGTGTGCTTTAGTTGTTCTTGCTACACATACCAGCACTAACTCAGGTTCTCCCTCAGCCTACCACAGTTCTCTGCAAGGCACAAACTCTTCCCATGCTCCTTTCCTGTTTGTGAGACACTAAGAAAAAGACATGGCAGTAGCAACATAAACTCCAGTAAAAATTTGATCTCTGTAGCTGAAACACAAAGGAGGGGAAAAGAGCATGTATGCTACCTCAGTGAGATTACTCCTACAGGGCAAATATAACTAAGCTATATCCCAGAAATAGATCCCAAAATTATGCTATATCTAACAAACATAATAGAGGTGATGAACTTCTAAATTCAGAAAGGGGTGTTACACTGCCCTGAGCTGATGGTTCTCATTCTTGTTAGAAGGAAAGATAACTGCTATCACTAGAATAAATAAAAAATAACAATAACAATAAAAAACCCCAAATAAAACTCCTCAATCCATTTTACACTAAAAGTAGCTTTTTATACCTAAATATCATTACACAAGGAAATCCTTACTTCCCTTCACACACCCTCTCACTCTTTCATGTTTCTATGTATAACATATATGGAGTTTACACAATAGGGAGGGAAAAAAAAAAACCCAGAGAGAATGCATGTGCTATTCTGAAAAGCAAACAGCAATACTAGAAAAGAAATTAAAGCTTCATTTGATACTCTGGCATACAGACATCTTAACGACTTCTTGGATGCTCTCCTAACCAAAAAAATACTGTATGCAGGCCTAGAGTTTCTGAAAACAAGCCTGTTCTTCATGTATAATGGAGATTTCGGAAAACCTTTTTCTTTACATTGACACACTATCTCACTCTTACTTTTCTTTCAGTTGATCACTTGCAAACTTGCAAATATGGATCTTTTATAGTAATTTAATTTATTATCATTTTTTTTAATGCAAAACCAGGTGCTATTGTGCTTGAGCTGTAAAAACAAATCAGGGTCACTTGCTTCTTTTGGCCAAGCCTAATTTTATCTCTTGAGTCACTACATACAAAATTAGCAGCCTATATTTTTATGTCATCTGTCAACCCATAAATTACAATCCTGCATCTAACCTCTCTTTTCCTGTATTGTCCCTACGATCCCTCACTGAATAGATTGTTATTTTTTGTGCTGAAGTAATGAATAGCTTAGAAATGCATCTACTGCAAAATAAATAAAAACACACTGCAGCCAAAGGTGTGGCTAAACTCTCCCCCTAGAAAGCACCTAGGCAAGCTTATACTGTTCACCTGTACACTTCTTGTTTTCAGGACTAAATTAACTTTTTTTTTAAATTTATTTATCAGCTAGGGACCATGACTGGTGACACAAAACATGCAAGACATGAATTAAACCTCTCAGTCTGTGATGACCTTTACATAAAGAGAAAGCCAGAGTAGTTCTCCCAGGAGCTGCAGTGTACTTGCACTTCCCATTTCAAAGGCACTTTGTCTTCTTGAA
Organism: Syrrhaptes paradoxus; assembly: GCA_013400615.1. NCBI lineage: Eukaryota > Metazoa > Chordata > Aves > Pterocliformes > Pteroclidae > Syrrhaptes > Syrrhaptes paradoxus. Next base: position 20,467 of record VZTO01007420.1, on the reverse strand, counting down.
GAGGAAGTCCATTAAGTCCAAGAGTTACACATTCATATTGCTTTGCGATTTGCTGTACTTGGTGGCATACAGTGCTTGCAGTTCAGAATTGGATTCATTTGAACAAGGCAAATCTAATATGCAATCCCAAATTATAATCTGTTCAAATTTTTCTTTTCTTTTGTGCACACCTGAGATTTAAATGACCTATGTAACTGTTCCCAGACAGGTTTTAATTATTCACTATTTTTAATTATTCATATTTAGCATAGCCTCTACAAAACACCCACTGATTTTTTAGGAAGTAATTTTGCAAATACTATGGGACTCTAAAGCTGGAAGAGCCCTCCTACATTACCAAATCCAGTCTTCCACTATTATTAGCAAACATACATCTATGTTACAGTCCTTATTTTCACATACTTCCTTTATAAAATTTTCTTTTGAGGATTAAATTTATTTTGGCTTGTAGAAAGGAAAGATAGCCATGCCCGTGAGCATCTCAGATGTCGTTAGCTACCCAGAACCTCATTGCCTCAATAATTTGGTGGTTTAGGTGACTTTGTGATGTTGACAGAGATGAGCCATCTGCTTGCTACCCATTGAGGCTTCTCCAGGGGCAGCTGTAAGGGACTGTTCCTCAGGCACATTCTGATGCTGACCTCTCTTCAGACAGTGTTTCACTGCTCTGAAATTGCCTGGTTGCTTCCATATTTTTTCTCAGACCATGTAAATAGGGTTCAAAATATTACCTAGGTGAAAAGAAAATTAATCTCTCTTTTACTTCTATGCTGAAATGCAAGGTACTGAAAGCCATATGGCTACTCTTCTGTCACTCCAGGGATCACTAAAACAGCATGCCAGAAGAAGCATATTGAAAAAGCATTGACTGTCTGGAAGGAAAATAGGAAGCAGACAGCTCTCTGAAGGGTTAATTCTAGCACTGCTTTCTGCCATGACAGAATCTACCCTTTGTTCTGAGGACAGAGACATATCCGTACGGTACTTCTACATAGGCTGTGTCACCTTCATTCTCCAGGCAAGGGACTGAAGAACAGATTTTTAAAAGGTATTTAGGCGATCTTTACTGTTGCTGTTTGTTTACCCCCAACACTTCCTCTCTTTGGATCAAAACAGTTTGCATGCCTTCTAGTTAGCAGTCCAGCCTCAACGGGACAGACATTAAGTAACAAACCCATTCACATCCTCTCCACTCCTCATCATTCCAGTCTTATTGTAGCACAGTGGCTGGGACACTCTTCTGAAGTCAGAAATACAGCTGTCCTCACTCAAGTTTCCACTAAAATCCCAAGTAATCATGATAGCAACTACTTTTCCCACTCAACTCCAGCCAGCGCTTGCATCCTTATGGCACAGCCTGCATTTCCATTCCTGCTGCCACAAATCCAATCTCCCCAGCAATATGAAACCTAACTGCATACTAGATATGCAAAGACTTTAAAGCAAGATAAATGAAACAAGTAGGTTTTAATGCCCTTTGCCTTGAACAGCCTGAAACAAGGTGTCCCATTTTCTCAGGTGAGTGACGGAGTTGACACACCAGTACTTAAAAGTCTGAGAATTTTTTTTTTACCTTGCATGAAGTGAGAATGAGTTGTACCTCATATGTTAATATAGTTAACACTAAGCAATACTAAAGTCCAGGAGTGGGGTGTGTGTATGTGTTTGCTTCCAGTAATGACTTTGTATTTTGGATCCTTTTTTGTGGTAGATTTTGTTAAAAGGGTAATGACTTGATTCCAATTTTTAGCAATTTACACATCCACTGATATAGGGAAAACAAACAAAACTGTACTCATTGAAATTAAGTCCTGATGGTGATGTTTCAGGAGTCATTTATTGTTGCAGGAGTAAAGAACTACAAAACCAATAGGAAATGCTGAGTATCATATTAACACAATATTTTCAAATTTTTGACCCAGGTGATCAGCTCTACTGTCTGCTCTCAGACACACATGGTCTCAGTTCTGCATGGGGTCTACTTTATAAAAAGACAAGACTATCGGGACAGACAACCCCCAAGCAAATTCCATGTAATTCTCTTAAACCCAAGGCTCTTCTGTCTGAATTGTTGCATGACACTGGGTCTCTTAACAGACACAAGGAGGAGGACAGAGTATAGTCAATGCACAAATATCAGCCATCAAGAATAACATCCAACTTCTGGAGCAAGTTATCAGGGCAATACATCAAGATAGATTTTAAAATTTCATCCACATCTAGATCACCTTCTCAAATAGAGGTACACCTCTATGGAATCACCTCACTTTCTTCCCTTGCTCATCACCTGGTTAAAGAAAGCAACACATTTCCAGACAAGTAGGACCTCCTACATTCCATTCTCGTCTTAGCTTGGTAACTATATTTCTTCAGGAAGTTTCACAGGTTTTGGAGGGGTTTTTTGGAGGGTGAAAGAAGCAATTATTTTAAATACTAAGCTATGATCCATAAAAGTGTCTATATTCCTTTCAATATTTATCATACAATATTTGTCTCATAACACACACGAGCTGTAATGATGGAAATACAAGAGATGCTCTTGGCACAGCATTTGGCCCATTGCAAACATGCCTTCATAGGAATCCTTTTTTGCTGTCAGTGGCAGAGACTGAAGTCTGAAATCTGGACTCAGTCAGGACTTGGCAGCTTCCAGATAGAAACACAACCCACCGTCTGCCAAGCCAACACCCTAACAGATTATGCTGTTACCCTTTGTCTATGCTGGTGCCCACCAGCAGCCCAAAATAATGAATTGCTTTTGTGCTCTTTATAAAAGAAGGCAGTACAGACAATTTGTGCCGTTATAATGACCTTCACCTGCTCTGCAGTTGTGTGGGGACTCAGTTTGTGTTCAGCTTTTGTGTTCCTGTCATTCTACTGAGTACGGCTGTGAGTATTTGTGTGGCTGTAAACACACATGCTCAATGTTTTTGATATGACAAAGACCTAGCGCAGAAGCAATCATTCAAAGGCTTTATACTGTTTTGCCATCAAGGCTTTTGTAGCATTTGTACAGCTTTTTTGGCCTCATCCCTATATTTAAATCCAGACAGATATTATTAGCAGGTTAGACTGGCAAGTTCTTTGGCAAAGTGCTTGGGTGAAATTGGTTTATATTTGCTAAATAAAGTCAATGAGACTTGTCAGCAGGATGAGTTATGGGAGCTGCTCAACTTGCTTTGAGATACCCCAAAGAATAATCAATTGCCTAGCTGTTTGGGTTTATTTTTCTTAATGTGGCTGATACCTTAATGAGTTTCTAATTCAGCACATGCAGTATTGCTTTTAGTAAGATAAGACAGTTTGAGAGATAAAGAGGAAATTTTGACTCTAACTAAACCATCAGAGTAAAGCAATATTCATATTTCCCTCTTCTTCTGCCTTCCAAGAGGGCAAAATCAAATTGATGTAAATACTCCTACATCAACACAAGTTGACAGAGAAAGTGAAATGAGCTATCACAGTATAATGTATGCTTTATATTGTTTTAACTGCAGGACTTTTACTGATTCAGTAAAGTCAGTTACAAAAATAATTTAAAATCTTCCAACAGACATAGTTATGCCACTAAAACTTTGCAGTCACAAGGCTGGAAAACCAGAATTAATGCTTGAAAAAGCTAAGCACTAGCAATGTTCCAACAAGTCAAATATTATTTAGATTTCTGGTTGGCCCTGTCAACTACAGAGCTCTGGGTTTGGTGATACTGTTCCGACCTCAGCCTTCAAAGAGACTATCCACGTTAACATGAGGCTGCAACTGAAGAGTTGATTCTGGCTTGCACTGAGGAAACAGAATCTCGCCTAGTCCCAGAGTCCTAAACATCGACCTGGCTGCTGCTGTTTCATCCCATACCAGACATTTTCACTTCAAACACTAGCTGTGTCTAACTAACTGTGTTGCAGAAGCTAGGCACACAGCTTCCCAATAAATCCAAGCCCTCAAATGGATGAGGAGGGAGTGGATCTTTTGCAGTCTTAGAAATCAGAGTCATGCCTCTAACAGAGCTACATGCTCTGCACTACTGAATACATATTAGTGGAGAGCCTGAAAGGCTCTCTTATTTTTTCTATGGTAGAGCTTTTGCACTTTGCATTTTCTCTTTTTCTCCTCCCTCAACTTTTTTCTTAAAATAGTAAAAAAAAGGCAGTATCTGTGCTGTTAAACGTATGAAGAAGGCAACTTGGATAAAATTTGTCTCTTGTTCAATGACCACAAAGAGTGTTCACTCCTTTCCAATGATACCAAGCTCAGGAAGAAGTCCTATACAGCAGTATGCCTGCAAACTCAGGATTAAAGGATAAATCAGGTTGGAAGGAACCTCAGAATGTCCCTGGGAGCTTGATGAACAGCAAATCAGTACTCCATTACAACCAGTAGATCACCTTCTGCTTCATACACACATTGCTAATTCAATGAAATTGCATTAAAAGATTTTCCAAGAACTTCACTCTGAGTGACTTAATGAGTTATGACTCATAACTACATTGCAGTGTTTGGAAAACCTCACAACAGGTGTTCAAATACTACAGACTGATAGAGCAACAAACCACACACAGGAAAGTGCAAGTTATGACCACTGGCAAGAAGTTTCCAAGGACTCCAATGAACACAAGAGAAACAGGCACGAGGAACAGCAGCCAGCAGATGAATGCACAGCTTCAATGTTCAATTTATCCAAGGCCTGTGAAACCTTGTTCACTACCAGCCAAAGACAAACAATTTTCCTTCTTAATGGCAAACTGGGCACTGGGAAGCCTTATATAAAAGGCATGGCACTGATCCCTTTGCAACACAGCTGGTAGGTGTGGATAGCATTCAACCCTCCAAGTTTCCCAGCAAATGTTGTATTAATGTCTTCACAGAAAGGACTAATGTTCCACGTCAGTCAGGGTATGTTTTTCAGCGACAATCAAAAGAAAATCTGTATCACAGACAAAAAGCTACCTTCTTTCATTGTCCTGGCAGCTCTCCCTCTTATCTACAGGCCTGTGTCTTTGTTAGGTTCATTTTCTCTGTGTGCAATAGAAATCTCATCTGCTATACCAAGAGAACATCTAGTTCTGTTTCGCCCTTGGCAGACGAGATACCAAACCTCCCCAGTGTCTGTTTTTTTTCTTCTCCCATTCCCAGGCAGCTATAGCATCCTGCTTGCCATCCAGAATGTATCGGTGTCTCTCTCAATTTAGATTTTATTTTTTTTATTTCTTTCTCTCCTTTGGGAGTATGAGCTTAAGAGCGTTTGCTGAATACAGAACTATTAGCAAGTCCATCCTGGCTCCCTTTATTTCTGACCACATAGTTCCGGACTGTTTTTTCAGCTCGTTTTGTTCTCCTCAGGTCAAAGATTTATTCTCATTTATAATTCCTGTAACCAGGCTTTCTTTTTCACAGCTTACTGGTCACACACAGTGCTATTGCTCTGGACCTGTCATTCACTCAGTTATTTTCCAGCACTTCCAAAAGCATATAGCTTTCAATATGTCCACAAACTCTCAAGTATACATTGGTGTGCACATACCCCAAACTGCTGACTTTCAAACACCTGGATTAGTCTCAGCAGTAAAATCCAACATCTTGTCTAAGCAGACACTCCTTCAGCAAGGACAACTGCATCAAGCACTTGACAAACAGCCAGGGAACAGGAAACACTTGCATGCAGTTGAATTCACCTTCATTTACAAGTCAACACACTAGGCAGGAGGGCAAATCAGCGTCACTTAAAATATTCAGTATTATAACACTGGCACAAGAGCATTGATTTTTGCTACATGCCATCTTACTTTTATGAGTGTGTCACCTAGCCAATTTTGCATCATTTTCTGCTTATTCTTGGGCTTTCTACCTTAAGTAGCATCACTGGTTCCAAGGGGGCCACTCACAGCTGATAAACTCTACGTACTGTACTCAGAGCACAAGCAAGTTTTCAGACTATATAGCAAAGGCAAAGGATACTTTTCCATAGCTACTTCCTGCATCACCTCATACGATCTTCACACTCTGCTCATAGTAAATAGCAGTGTCTTCATTTTCTACTGAACTGGTATGTTCTCACAACCTCATCTTAAGAGAAATTAAATAGCTTAGAAATCTAGCAATATGGGAAGGCATAGGAAGGTTATCACATGGGAAAGACATAATTTTCCTCCAGAAGATACACTCAGAAAGTATGTCAACATGTGTTTAACCTAAAGGTTTTAACTGACATAGAAATCAAGGCATGGAACAAGGAACAGAGTTAGTGCTTTGATATTAACGAATTTAGTTTGCACGTATTAAGTTACCTATAAGTGTTGATGAAAGCAAAATGATAATTCTGGAGCACAGTAGATAAAATGCAATTAAAAGCTCTAGCGTAGCAGCGCACCTGGGAGTTACATTTGTGCAAGAAAGCAATTCAGTAACAGATTGGGGAAATCTCACAAACATTAGTGTAATATCTGCAGAAAAAAACCTATCAGACTTCTTTAATTATGGCATAAGCTTAATCAAATTACAAAAATCTTAGAAATGTCTGATTCAGCAGCTTCTTCCTAATAATACAACTGTGGCCACTAAACAAAATTAACTCCCTCATGGTAAGCGTGCATGGAAAACATTCTCTTTCTACTTCATGAATCCATAATTTTAAGTGCAGACTTCTTCATATACTGGTCACTGCACAGTAGTTGAAGATCTAGTAAAATGAAGCAAAGAACTGTTAGCATGTAACACCATCTCATCTTTCCAGCAATAGCAGTTTTCACTTATGCACCATATAGTAAAAGAACGTTAAATAGACCTGTTGTGAGTGACAACAAATGAGGTTGTAAGCTTACCATATGTCCTGGAAGATTTAGAAATTTCTGTATCTAAAAGTAGGATTAACAGAGCTTGCAAAGTCTCACAGAAAAAAAAAAAATACCTTACTGGCTCATTTAGCGTCAAACAATCACCCAGCTACATCACCCAGTCCCAAGTGAAAATAGAGGCAACCTTCACAATGTCACTACCCTCATGGATATGACAGAACTTAGTGCTGACACATCTTAGACAGCTATTCCTTTTCTTACTCTTTCTCTTTTGCCTTACAGTGGACCTGAGAGGCACGTATCAAGATCTGCACAGATCAGAAATGTAGGGACCAAGCTGTGGATTGTTTTGAAGACCAAGTGATGGAAGTTAGGGACCTGGTGAATGGAATGACAAAACTGGCTGGAAAAGAAACAGAGGATATAATTACACTCTCCCTCACTGATGCATCACAGAACATTTTCTGAAAGGCTATTTCAAATCAATTTAAGTTCAAACTGAGAAGTGCCCTAGGAACCCTAAGTGAAAAGTAACTATAAACTAGTAAGAAACCAAATGGCAAGAATGTATTCACTCTCCCTGCAGAAACAGCTTTATAATGTCACTTGAAGGACATGGAAAGAATGCAAAAATCACACTAATTATTTGCAGGTGATACTGAGAACTAGGGCATTCTGTATAGCTGAAAAAAAATAGTATACTGTATGCATCCTGAAAAAAATGTTTGTAGAATATGTCAATATGCCTATTTAGAAGTTAAATTCAAAACAAAATGGAAGTATAGTGCATCAGTAATGTAGACTTGCTTAAAAAGAATAATCTAAGCTTAAAAATAATAAACTAAGTAAGTTTGCAATTAAGCAGTCATTAAAACAAAGAGAAAAAGAAGTAGGAGTTTCCTACCCCACACAAATCAGATGCTTAGGAAGACACTCCCTTGGCAAGCCCTGAGCACCCTTGTTTCTGGTTGTGCATATACAGCACTCCTGGGGTCTATAGGGGACACTGGTGAACACAGGTGTAAGACACTACATCGAATTCTGGGTCCTTCTGCACAGGAAACCTGAAGTGGCTGAAAAAAACAGAAACCCAATGTGCAACTAACAAGAGCTTGAAAAGAGAATTTAGGGGAAAACTGAAAACAAAGTGAACTGTCTTGATAACTTGTTTGGTTATATGACAGCTGTTTACCACTAAGCACTGAAAAAAGAAAGGTTGCAACGAAGATCAGTTAGATGAAATGAAAGCCAGGAAAAAAAAATACAAGATCAACATCAAGCAAATTCTGACAGTGAGATACAGAGAAGTCTGTCAATAGAAATAGTACAGACCCGCTCAAGAAACTCTTAAGAATTCCCCAAAATCCCCATGCCCAAAGGGTAGATAACAAAAAACAACCTAGTGTTATTGGGGACTGAGGTAGATGACCTCAAATGTTTTGTTATGCCAAGCTTCTGGCACTTATGCTACCAAACTAACATCCACAAAGATCGCAGCCAGAAATAAAAAATCCAGTATCTCGGGGGGGGGGTGCTTGCAACATAACTTCATAAATACAGGTGCAACAAACAAACACCTGACCTAACTTTTACCGTGGGTGGTTGAAAGAATATGGAGATGTAATGATCATTTCTGTTGACTAGGGGAAATGGGGAGAGACATGTTAGGGGAAAGATGAGATTTGTTTCTAGCATCCTCACTCCAGGCACCTGACACGGGCCATCTGTGGGGACAGGAAACTTGGCTAGATGGGTCTTTCACCCACCACTACAGATGTCATCTTCCTAGAGAAAGAATACACCAAGCTCAGCAATTGAGTCACACCCAGGGGACTGAAGAGAAAAAAATTGTCACAGGCCTTCTTCAAATAAAAATGTAAGCTAATGTTATCTGGCTCCGAAGATAGAGATCAGAAGGAATATTAAATAGAATCACAGAAGCACAGAATGTTAGGGATTGGAAGGGACCTCGAAAGATCATCTAGTCCAATCCCCCTGCCGGAGCAGGAACACCTAGATCAGATCACACAGGAACGCATCCATTAACACAATAGTTAAGAGTCTTCTGAGACATGCTTCTCTCTGGGGGTCTCCCATCTCCCATATAAGGAGACAGATTGACACAGGAAAGGCCGTGTTCTTCCCAAACCGAGACAAAGAGGAGTCCGAGAGAAAAGCTGAATATATGCTCTGTTTTCTCCAAGAAAAAAAATAATTTTTTGGTGAAGATTTTCTCTATGTAAGTGATATTTGAAATGCATCTTTTTTCACTATCATTTGCATTGCTGAAACACCAGTGCCTCACAACAAGAGCTTACATTCAAAGCAAGATCTTCAGTCTTCACCATGAAACAAAATGCAAATCATTTAGCTAAACTGCAAAGAATTTAGGGAAAAAAAAAAACCAAAACCTGCTGAATGCCAAGTATCTGATATAAAAATAAAATGTATTTTTCCCCGTGAACATTCAGTTGAATCACAGAAACGTAGAAAACAGAGCTGCAAAGGACATCATTAGGTCAGTTAGTCCACCCCTCTTCCCCAAGGCACAAATCAATTATTCCAAAAAATAGAAACTGAAATTAGTTTCCATTTTAATGGGCAGGTGTCTTTCACTGTCTGTCATGTTGTGGTGACAAAGAAAAGGGGACCGGAACTGATTGAATCCACATTTCAAAACAACAACAAACAAAATATATTCCTCTTGTTTGAGACTGGTATAGAAAAATCCTTCAAATTACTGCAGTAAAGTGTGAGGGATGTACAAAAAAATGAAGAATACCCACCCAGTGAAGGAAACGAACACTGTGAAATGAGTGATTTGTTGGATGCTGTGAGCACAAGCAGACATGAATCCTTTTCAGAAGCAGTCAGAAAAGCTTACAACGGCTCATAAATCTAAAGCTAGGGAAAAAAACAGAGACAAATAAAATACAGCAAACACTTTAATAATAAGGGATCTCCCTCATATGAGGGAAAGAGATAAGCATAACTGGGTAGTGCCAAACAACAAGATGTTTAAGCTTCCGGTCAAGCATGAGGGAGTTGACACAAAAAGCTATCCGTTTTATCTGATCCGTTGAGAAGATCAATATTCACAACTGGTCTACAACCAAAGGGACCAGATCACTCCCTGCTGTCACTGCACTGAAGCTGGGTAGGAGCATAAGCTACACTTGGATGTTCATGCATATCAAGTTCATTGTAAAATCTGGAGCAATCTCCCTGGCTTAGGCCCTGATCGCTCTGGCCTTAAATACGGACCATCTGCAGCAGGACACCTTCCCAGGCATACCATAGCTTTGAGACACATCTTTACAAGATTGCCTAGAAAGGAATATATCAAATAAATTAAAGTGCACATACTTCTTTTTCAACAAGGAGCTTGTCACAATTCAAAGAAGTAAAGGGAGCTGAGGGATTACACCAGTGAAGTACACAGGACTACTTCCATGTTTGGTGCTGGCTATATGTGAAACACAGAAGTGATCCCACATTTAAATGTCAGAAAAGTTGGGAGGCCATGTCAAAAGGCCTGTAATCCACAGCCTAATGCAGCTGAAGGGAATGTGATCTTCTGAGTCATGCATGTTTTTGACTAGGCACTCTCTCTTTTCTTCTTTTTCTATACAGATATGTATACCATGATACAGAAGTAGGCTTTTTTTACACATCTCTCACATTCTGACACTGACCAGCTGAAAATCTAGATTCGTAAGAAATAACTTCACTCTCTCATGACAGAATTGTTTTTAATGTTCTGTCTTACTAGGCAGCCAAACTTCATATTGTCTAGCAAATATTAAGACAAAGATGTTATTTAAAAGTAGCAATAGATGCAGTCTCTTTTTCCAATTATAAGTCATAATTTATTCTACTTTTCCAAACACATATTTTTGTAAAAGTAATGTCCTTTAAAACTTTGGCATTTTACTGCCAGTACACTGGGTATTTATCATTTTCAGGACTAATGGCAGTCAGAAGGCCTGCATACAAATATTTAAATTTATCTGCATGATGTTTATTGAGGAAGAGCCGTACTTTTGTTATTTTTTTCCCTGTTGTGAAATACAAACATACAGGAATCCAGTTAACTATTTGTTACAGATCCATGCCCTAACTATAATGGCAAAAGTGACTTCTACATTTTTAGCTAAAATATTAAATAATTTTATTAAGATCATAGTAATCTTTACTTTTAACATTCAACAAATGTCAAATTCAGTGAAAGTTGAGTAAGGCTACCTTGGTATAGAAAGAAAAACTCCAAGGACTAGAGTAGCTGGTTAAATAAAAAATTGAACTGAATAAACCCAGAATGGAAACAATGAAAAGTATACAAATACAAAAAGAGCATGCTGAATGATATTAAATTACACAAGCATACAGAAAAAATGTGACTCTGTTCACTTTCTTTGTCTCATTAGAGACGTGGAGAGAATTTTGAACATGCGAAGAGAATTATGTAGGTCCAATGTACGCTGACCTGTACCAGCGAGATCGTTGTCCTTCTTACATTGAATGTTCATGGAGGATGCTCAACATGCAGGACACAAGAGTGAAATTTTCTTTAGTCAGTTCAAGGGCAGTTACAGAAAATGCCAGTGATCTGTTTTCCATTCTCCACTGTCACTATCATACAACCTTTGTTTAATGGACCCCATGCTGGAGTGAACAAGACTCTTTGCTGCTTGTTGCCAGTCAAAAATATCTGTCAACTGGATCACACTGTGTTAAATTGTGGGTGACCCAAGCAAGCTGGAATATCCTGGTAGTTTCACTTTGCACTAATCATAATTTTGGAATTACCTCCTTCAAACAACAGTTTTGCATCTTTAAGAAGCAATGCAATTACCTATACTAACCCCCATTGTTACACTAGACCTCTTTCAGCTGTTCAGAAATGTGACCTTTGAGACTAAAGTTTCTTTACATAGGAGCTATAGTAATATGACTAGTTTTAAGCCTTAATTAGCTTTAATTAAGACTAATTTACCCTGGCTACTTCTTCCTGGTGCTATTCACACTGTATCACCCCTTGAGTTGTCCTGTTATGACCTATTTTAAATCAGGTTAATTAAATGACCCAAGATGAGAAGCAACTCTTTAGGCAGGAGTTTTTTGGTTGGATCAAAGATAATTTTCTTGTCATATTTAATAGGATATCGCACAAAAAAAAAAAAAACTTGATTGAGGTGGGGGCACGTTGCATCCTAGAGAACAGAACATATAGCAAGAGGAAAGAAACAACTTAGGCCAAAACCATGAAAAAAATTTCTGCAGCACAGACTTACAGCCTAAGAGTCTCCCTCTAGTTTCATTAGTGTCTGTCTAAACTTACTAAATATAAATTCTCTGTGCTCTGGGAAACCTAGAAAAGTGATTAACTGATTTCAGGCACAAGCTGGAAGGTACAGAATGTGTCCCCAGATCCTTGCCTCTACAGTAGGTGATTTCAGATGGAAAATGCCATCTGTGCAGTGCAACTGCCCCAAAGCCTAGAGGTCAGTTCCCATCAAGATATGGACTCAAACTGCCTGCAAAGTTTCCAGTTTCCTTTTCTCCAGACCTTTATCAGTATTACCTCTAACCCAGCTCATCCTGAATCAAAAATGAAAAAAAAGTAAAGACATTTTATGTGCCTGCTAGAGCAACTACTGATATTGCTCCTAACAGCAATTCTTCCTTATGGAAGAAAGGATGAAATAAAAATCAGTGACAGAATAGAGACATGTGCTTGCTCCTTGGTCTCCCCATTGCAGTAACAAAACAAATATTTTGCACTTTCCAAGTAGCAATTCAACCTCATTTGCCTCTTTCTTCTTAAACTACTCTCTTCCATTTTGAGTGACTCAGTTCCCTCCTGAAGTTGGAGAAACAACCACCTAATTTTCTCCAAAATGAAGTAGTCACCTTATTCCTATTTGTTCAGATGCTGGTTTTAAACCAATTTTCTTTTACCTTCTCTTTCTTTTAGAAAATTGATATTTGCATCCCTTTTCCAGGCACATTCAGCATCCTGGCACAGGTAGCAGAAGAATTCAGGCTGACAAGATTCAGCCCTCAGGAAGTGCCTTAGCTCTGTGACATGTAAGACTCTCTGCCCCTTTCTCCCCAGCATTTACGAATCCAAGGACCAATCTGAATTGAATCTTGATGGATTGTTTTGCTCTGGTCCCCTGTTGTAAATATTTATTAATTGTACAGTAGAATTATGACATCAGTGATGACCCAGTCAGACATGAGAAAGGCAGCAGATTCATTTGTGCTCAGCTGTTCTGTTGTTTAAGATTCTGCACAAGCCCTTTCCCATTTTGATAAAGTCACAGTTCACAGCTATATCATAACTTTAAATATGACCCTCTAATGACATGGCCGTCAGGAGATATGACTTTTTTTTTTTGCCATCTGGCAGTGGAATTTTTGCTATACCCATTAGACAGAAAGATTAGACAGATATTGCAGAGTATATAGAGAAGATACTATCAGCAGTCAATCTGGAGATAACGGGACCTTCAGTCACATGACACTCTTAGGTTATTTTCAAGCTAACAGAATTTATCATCTTCCTCAGTCTAAAATCTCTATTCAAAGAGTCAGTCACCGCTCCTTTGTCACATCAGCATTGTTGAACATTAGCCCAAAACCCTTCTGTTTTTTTGGTCGGTTTTGGTTTTTGGGTTGGTTTGGTTTTTTTTGGTTGGATGGGGTTTCTTTCCTTCTGCCTTGTTCTGAGCAAGCATGCTTTAGATCAATAAAAATCTCAATTTTACTTCATCATGAGCTCATTCCTTATTTTAAAAGGGTCTTACTGAATTAGATATTATAGAGAAAAAAATATACATTATCCCAACTGGGAAATCAATTTATTTTGCTATAAGACACATTTTCAAATAAAATTAGTGAAAAATCACACTCTTGTACAAAACTTAGAACATTCAGCCACTAGCAGAACACCTCACAAGCTCTGAGCACTTTAAAAATCAGAATAATAGCACAGTATTTTTCTATTAAAAAAAAAATCCTGCCCCCTCCCTGATTTGTTTTCATTAAAAAAATGTGTATGAGCATATCTGTATTTTATACATGTATCTAATTTTTTTATATATATATATATTTGTAGCTGGAGGCTACCCTTTCTTTCTTCCAGTACTTTCTACCTTTGCTTTTTAAATTGTGTGGGAGATGACATGAATCCATGGCCTTGCTCCTATGCTAGATGAAGCTCATGGGTACACCAGTGTAGCTGGGGAAGCAGTTTTGTTAGTGATGGTTACCGTGGTTTAACCCCAGCTGGCAATCAGCACCACATAGCTGCTCGCTGACTCGCCCTGCAGGGTGATGAGGAGAGAGTCAGAAGAGTAAAAGTAAGAAAACTTGTGGGTTGAGATAAAGACATTTTAATAAGTAAAGCAAAAGCCATGCATGCAAGCAAAGTAAAACAAGGAATCCATTCACTACTTCCCATGGGCAGGCAGATGTTCAGCCATCTCCAGGACAGCAGGGCTCCATCATGCGTAACAGTGACTTGGGAAGACAAAACACCATCACTCTGAATGTCCCTCTCTTCCTTCTTCTTCCCCCAGCTTTGTATGCTGAGCATGAAGCCATATGGTATGGGATATCCCTTTGGTCAGTTGGGGTAAGCTCGCTCAGCTGTCTCCCCTCCAAACTTCTTGTGCACCCCCAGCCTGCTCGCTGGTGGGGTGGTGTGAGAAGCAGGAAAGGCCTGGACTCTGTGTGAGCACTGCTCAGCACTGACTGAAACATCCCTGTGGTATCAACACTGTTTCCAGCACAAATCCAAAACATAGCCCCACATTAGCTACTATGAAGAAAATTAACTCTATCCCAGCCAAAACCAGCACAACAGTCCAGGGTCACACAAGGAAAACAGGCTGGAAGATCACACAGAGTGCAAGGCCATAAGGAGAAAAATCTTCCTCCGCCATGACAGGAGACAGGCCCATGATAGAGCAGAGCTCCAAACCAGAATTCAGAAGCTGCCCAAAGGTTAGTCTAGGTGCAATCCCAGTAGAGAAATATATGGCAGCAGCAGAGAGCACACACTTACTACGACTTCCATGTAATGCAGGCGTGCTCTGGTGACATCTGTGATGTCAGTGCAGGGCCTGACAAAAATGCCTTCAAAGGCCAAATTTTTACTCCTGACAACTGGAGAAATTCAGAGGTTTATGTATCCAGGTTATACTAATATATTCCTACTAGATCCTTTCATTTGGAGAAACTCAGACTGTTTGAACAAATATTTAATTAAACCTCACATGGCACAGCAGGGAAAATATTTTTAATGATATCCTGTGGTCAAAATCAAAATTTGCTGACAGTTACCTCACAGTGGTGCCCAAGTTTTACTTTTTTTTTTTTTTTTCATACAGATGAAAGAGTTATATTTAGCAATAGTTGGCAAAACCTGACCTTTCTTGGTCACATCTCACAACACTGGAACATCTCTGGGATGAAACATGTCAGGTGCTGGAGAGTATGCAGCAATGCAGTGTGATGGGGTTCAGGATGGGAAGCAGTGAACAGGTAACTGTGTGGGGAGAGATATGCAGTTACCTCCACCAGCACCTAGACAAAGGACCATCAGCATCTATATTTCTGTGATGCTATGATCCAAAATGTACAAGAAGCAATGATGACCTTAGCATAAACAATTTTCAAATGTTTAAAAACACATATTTTTTTTAAGGGGCCAAGACTTCATCTATATCAAAATCAAGACAAGGTTAAAATTAGAAGCTGGAGACAATTGCTTAGAAGTTTCATGTATGTGTCTATGTGTCTTGGTAAATACTTCAGTACCCAGAGATGTCTGGTCAGCCTTTGATTAGAAAGTCAAGTTTTTCCTGCTGGACAAACTGGGTGTGGGAAACTTTAATCACAAACTGCAATAACTAGGGAAATTCTCAGTATGGCCCCAGCACTTCTACTACTAGAGACATTATATGTCTTATCCTTAGTGTCATCATATAATTTGCAGACTAACATAAATCAGTGTATTTTCAGCATGTCCCTTAAACGGATTTGAATATTCAGAACAGGAGTATGCTGGGAATGGTTAATCACCCTTCACATCCTGTAGGAAATGGAGATGTATGGTGACGGAGGGCAAATCAAGACCCTGATGCAATCAAATCAACTCTGTAACAACAGTTTTGGACATTTCGTGCTAACAAGGTTTTTCCAAATTGCTCCTTCAGCAACTTTGCTGGAACTTGAAAGGAAATGTATGCTGATGAGAAAGTAATTATTAAAGAAATACTGTCATGGCCTAGTCTGTTGTTACAAATTATAAAAATTGATTTTAACCAAGTTCAGATAGCTCCTTTATTTTCAGCTGTCAGTGAGAGCACATTTGAGAAGTATCTCCAGTAAAAGTAAATTAAGTATTCTGTCTTTTTAAATGGATGAAAGTGTTTCAGGAACCCAGGTAAAGAAACACACATTCACACATGCCCTTATATTTTATATTACTTTCAAAGGGTTAAAAGAAGTAGCAATACTTCTTAGATGCAGGTTAAAAAAAAATAAGGAAAAAAATTCTTTTAATGAACCAAAAATTAGTTGAAGACTAAGAAAACATCTTGCCTAAATTAATAAATTGCACAAAAATTTAATTTGACATCATACATAATGTCTCTGAGTATTTCTCTGACACAGACACATTCATCAAATTATATCAGCCTTTAGATATTTATTTCATTAAGAAGTAGGAGGAAAACTTCACCTTTGAACATGACAGATGTCGCTATAAGCAAAAACGGACAATGACAGATCACTCAATAACCAACGAGTCTTCTCCTGCTTCATTCCCATCACCTGTACCGCAACAGCAGAAACAGTTATAGAACTGGCCAAGAAAAGACATGAATCGTGCACATGTGCATGTCTAATACACTAAAAGGGTCCTGAGACAGACTTATCTACATACAGATGTAATGCAATTATGTAGCTAAGCTTAAGACCTTTGCCTTTACAAATACTGCTGCAAGATAGTCATACTTTTAGCAAAAGCATGCAAAGAACAATACACACACACTCAGAACACTGCAAAGACATCTTTCCTGCATGCATGTGCATGACACCTACTGCGTTAATTTGCATATGTTAATACTAAGTCACAAATACCATTCCCAGAGTGGAAATATGTATTAATAAGAGAAGCGCCCGGAGATGTCCAGGCATGAACACCTATACAAAAAACCAACATGGTACATAAGACTGCTTACATCAATTCTAGATCCATTATTACTCACCAGTTTTAGCTAACGTGTCAAAATAATATAAAGGAAAATGAAAAAGATTACTTTTTCATTTCATCCATCTTTCAGGGTTTTTTTTTCCTATAAATATCCCAAAGAGGTGATTTTCATTATTATTGAAAGACAGAACAGTGTTAAATTTGAGCAGTCACCTTTGTCTCTGCCTGAGAGTTTGCTTTATATTTGAAGACAGACAGCATAACCAACCTGGAACAACACTGTATATTTACACAGCCAGAATTTTCAGACTTTTTATGCATTACTGCTATGTTCACAATTAACCAAATTAATTTTAAAGAGCTTTTAAGAGCAGGTAGGAATACTTGATTTATCTGCTGCTCGCTGTCCCATTTGTTAACCTTATTGTTTCACTCTTCTGCATTTTATTATCAGTAAACAAATCCCATGTGAAAGCCAGTAAAATACTTCTTTTGTAATGTTAATGTTACTGTCTATAAATCTCCGATTCCAGGCTGACTTTGATTTACGAGTGGGCTGACCTGGGCCTAACCCTGTCAGCTTTAGTTCTGAGACAGTCCTTAGGATTATGGGCCTCTGATCTGGTGAATTCCTGAGAGGGAAAAAATTAACTGAGAAAGACTCTCTTTGACAAGTGATAAAGACTTGTTCTTTTCAGGTTACACTAGAGATGGGGTTATGGGCAGAATTAATTGAAGGAGACACTGGGACACTAAAAAAAAAAAATAATGAAAGAAAAAAGAAGATAATACAAAGTTTTATGGGAGAATTACTGAAAAGGAAAGAAGGAGGGGTTGAAGGGAAGCAATCAATTCCCATTTATAAGGTAGGGAGTCTAGCAAACTAATTATCATTAGAGCCAGAGAGCCAGATCAATTTTCTTACACAAAGTATTTTATGAGATTGTTACATGACAGTATACTAATTAAAACTGATTGGCCTAATTAGAGCAACATTAATAACATAGTAGGCAGTGGCAGCAGCACTGCTTAGTCCGTGATGTACTTTAAAGGTAAAGATATGGGAGAGTCACCACAGACATCCCCTGTTTCAACATAACATTTTGTTTTGCAGCAAGCCAATGGAGTGTCTGGGATCACGCATAGCTTCCTTTTCTGTGGTGGAAGAACAGGAAGAAAAATGGCAAATCAGCCGGTATAAAAGGAAGAGACAAATTGAGAACTGAAAACAGTGGCTTGTTAGAAAAGCAATTAGTGAGAAAAAAATACAAAGCATGGACCAGATTCTCCCGTGTTCTGAACCCCGTGAAGTAATTTACTGGGAGATCACCCCAGCAATGCTTCACCCAGGCTTTGCTGTTGCATAAAAGACAGCAGGGAAATAAACTGCCCAGCTCAGCAAATTACAGCCCTGGAGTCTACACACACTGACCCAAATACAGACTTTCAGGCTTCCCCCAAGGATTTACTGAATAACCAGTATTTCCCAAGGCTCATCGTGAGAAGTTGCCCAGATTAAAGTTGTGATGGGACCTTTCCTCTATAAGAGGTTTTTCTGAACATGAAGAAGTCAGGAAAACATGTTTTTTAAGAAGGACACCATATAGTATATGCAATCCTGGTTTTATCCTTTGAGGAAGTGAGAGAAATTTCATAAAAAGCATGTTTCTAGTTTGTGTGCGAATGAGGAATGGCTGTATGAATGAACGAACAACCTTTTACAAGTATTTGAATAAAGACAAACCACCAAACAAATAGCTTTTTGTTTGTACAGTTAAGTATGTAAAAGCAAACAAAACCATTATGAAACAAGTTCAAACTGAAGAGCTATTGAGAATTAAGTGGAATATTCCCCAGTGGTATTTTGGAACATTTGCCCACCTCTGTATTTAGACTTTAACTGCTGTGTTTCTGCCACAATAAGTGAGAAATCAACATGTACTGAAAAATGAGAATATTTAGGGTTTAACAGTACAGTTGCTGCAGATCAAAGTATTGAAAATTTTAGATTAACAAGAGAGACAGGTATTGTAAGTAGGTAGTTAAACAATACAAAAGCCTTAGAAAACAGAAATTGTTCTTATTTTCTGGAGCAAGACTTCCAGTCTATAACAACTATAGTGGTAATACAGTATTGCTGCCAACACACTGTTCCTTACTGCACACTGGTACAAAACAAAACCAAGCACAATGATATTTCAGTGCTCTACTTCTAAAAGACTCTGCCTCAAAACCACCTGTCCTGGTCACTGCTGCCTTCCACAGCAACTACAGCAAACTAGGTACTCTATGCATGTTAACTACAGAGGAGATACACTTCCAAAATAACTTCAGCTGTATCAGAATTTTTCAGGGGTAAATTTTCATAAATAAAGCAATGTGATTTGAAAACAACTGCCTTGTGGGTCATCTACTGCAAAATAATATTATTAATGCATCAAAATTCAAGTAGGAATTTATTCTGGGAGGTTATTGTGTCATGATGATCAACTTCTCCAAGTAGAGAGGTACTGACAGAGAATATGATTTATGATTTTACTGACGTTCATTTGATAACATCTGAATAAGTCATGACTTGGAGAGTTACAAATAGGTTATTTTTAAGTGTAAAAACAACTTTAAAAGCCAAAACTCACACAGAAATGGATTCTTGGCCTGGTACTTGTATCTGAACACTTCTGTTTAGCTTTCTGATGGGTTACACAGATGAATGAACATTCTGTAGCTGAAGCTCATCACCTGGATTTGTGTGTCCCTAAGTCTCCTAAAGCAATACCTCCATTTCTCTGACTCACTTTATAAGCATAAATCTTTATCTTTTGAGGGGCTTGGAAACTGTACCTGAAATCCCATCTGTCAGAAGCTTCAGAATCTCTGCTGAACCCCAGATCCACTATGTTATTTCAGTATGTTTTTTCCTCAAACGAGCAGATCTGCTGACAGTCTGGGTTTACAGTTCTCCTGTTCGGAAGCATATAATGTTTGACACAAACTGATGCAAAGACTGCAAAAGTTCCAAAAATCTAGTTACTGCTATTACGCAGTACAAGAAATATACAGATACAGGGGGAATAAAATTAAAGCTGCTTTCAGTGCTCTGCCTCAATCTTTTTGCCAGTCCTGACTGGATTTTGCACTTAGAGCAAACTTATCTTAGTAGTCCAGGTGTCTTTGTTTTGTGCATGGTTTTTTCTCCAATTTCTAGGTTTTTTCCAGACACAGTTCCGTCATCTTCAGATGCCCTGCGGTTAAATCACTCCTAGAGCTATAAAACAATTCCCTTTTCTTTTTCTTTAATGTGTCCATGATTACAATTTATTTTGCTCCCTTTTCACATTTTGGCATTCCTTAAGCTAGCAGACTAGTATCTAGTAGTTTGTTTTTTTTTTTTCTTTTGCAGATTTTTTTTCAGTTTGCAAAGCCTGAACCCACAGAATCACAGAATGTT
>VZTO01007416.1:80799-91116 GCA_013400615.1 Syrrhaptes paradoxus | reverse complement strand
GAAGAATCATAGAAAGAAGACAAGCCCCTGTGCTCTCTCTAGAAAGCATCCTCTTTTGCCACTATCAGAAACAGAATACTGGTCCTTCTATGCATCTTCTTTCAGCTAAACATTAGATACAGATCAGAGGTACCCTGCCTTGGGAAATAATAGGTACTTGTCTCTTGCCAAAGTCTCAAAGCCCCAGGCAGAGATGGTTAGGTTTTATATACACTCATAGATGCCCAAGCTGAAAAATGTCTAACAGATGATGACAGAACTGAGTTAATTAAAAATAAATACAGCTAATGCTGTTGGAGTTGAGTGGTACCAGCACAGAACTGAGTTAAAGCACAGCATGGCTTTTATACTGACACTGGCCCATGCTTGTCTGACTCGGACTACAAGTGAAACTACATTGCATCTGCCTACAAATGATCATGTAAGGTCTGCCTTGGAAAGAACCAGTAGGATCAGTCTGATGCACAGAAAAAGAAAAACTAATACTTACACAATGATGATCAAGGGCCAGTGTTCAAGTTTGCTCCTTGGCCCACTTTTATATAGCAACAGAGATACAGCCACTTGCATTGGATTGTTTCATCAGACCCATTGAAATGGTGCCAGATCGAGAACTACAAAATTCTGAGAGTGGCTGACACTGACGTATCAGAGACTGCTTTAGTACTAGCTAAGCTGGGTCCTGCTAGCAGTGTCATGAGGGAATTGAGGAGCTCAGCATGGTTAAATCTCCTAGTTATATACCTGAGGGCTGCATGAGTTTCTTCTGCAAGCTCTAAGCTCTGTGTTGTTTTTACTACATTTTGTTGTAGTAGAGCTGGCAGCCTACAGAAGGTGCAACACATTTTTGGCTGCAGTGTAGACACGTAAAAACTGAAGTAGAAAAGGAGGTAAAACCCACAAAGATCACTCTCTATTTCTGGAATTTATCATGTACAGGTCCCTTTCCCCCACACACACTTTAAAATGTAGATAAGAACAGAAAAATATCATTTTGTCATTTCAGCAAGGAGAGAAACTTTTCCCTGACGTTCTTTGTTTGTGCTTTTCCTGGAACAAATTTGTGTCACATTTGCTGGCAACTGATATGCCAACAACAAGGAGCAGTCACATTTATAAGAAATAGACTCATTCCATCTCAAGACTAACAGACATTGATTCCCAGCTTCATTAAAAATCATTCTCATCTTGTAGAACTGTAGCAGTGAATACTAACTGGCTTAAGTTCATGCCAGTGCCTAACTATTCAAAAGGACCTGTTGCATTACATTTCTGTTTTTTAAGTTTCCTCCCTTGACATTGCAACTGCATCAATTTACAAACTGTGGAGTTTTATGATTTTCAAATAAAACCTTCTATTTAATAGCAAAACAAAGCAAACTTAACAAGCTGCTGTATATGGAAGACAAAACTCTGTTTTCTGTCAAGGAAAATCTCCCTATGTGCGGGAAATCAAAAGAATTTACAAGGCATCCCCAAATTAATCAAATTGCACAGAATAAGCCCATAGATAGGGGGCTCTGCAGGACAGGAGATAGAAGAGTTTCATTTTCTAGCAGAGCAGAGAGTTTCATAAATCTAACATGATCTTTTTCGCGCTCATGTCACAAGTACAGTAGACTTTGTCCCCCGTTCAAATGATAAATGGTGATAGATATCCTCCTTATTGCATTTATGGATTTTTTTTTGTTAAAATACAGAATAATTTACGTGTAGGTAGTGTAAATAAGGCTATGGTTTACCTGATTAACAGAACAACTATACCATTTAACCAACAATCCTTTTTTTTACAATAGTTTATAGCAGAATAGCCCTTCAATCTGCTTACAATCCTTTTCTATAAATCACAAACTTTGCAACCTCTTGTACATGTGGTTCTACTGTGGTTTTACGATGTGATGTTGTGAACCTTAATGATGCTCTGGACTGTTGCAGAGGATAACTGCAAATCTAGGACACTAAATGTTTAAAATTACTTCTCAGACTGCAGCAAACACTCTCTAAACTTGTTTAGTTAAGGCTGGTATGGCACAATAAAGAAAAGAGCAGCAGACAGGATCTCCCTGTTTGGCTCTTACTAGTGGATCTCCTTCTCTAACATTCATAGGGCTAAGTGTGCTAGCAATGAGACTCTCAGTGCCCATAAGACACCACAGCATTAAGTCTACCTCATTTGAGGACACACACTACATGCACCCCACCCAGTACCGTCATTGTCTTGCAAGTCACTAGGTACATTAACTAAATTATTCCATAAATCTTTCACTCATTTCTGTGTCAGCTACCACCTCACCCTATTTCTCCTGACTTGTAGTTGTCCTATGTAATTTCTGTCCCCCAAAAAGCATCACTTCATTATCCTCCACCAATATTTACCTCTGCTTCCTGCCTCTCCCCTTTACCCCTCTTGGCCAACATTACTGCATCTGTCTTTCTGCAGCCATTCTAACAGCCTGACTTCTTCCTGCCCACTGAATGAACTGGCTTTTTGATTATTCACAATGACCCCATCTCATTCTCTTTTGCCATAAATATTTGGTATTACCTTAAGCCAACCCTCTCCTTAGCATATTAACTCATATATACTCCAAGCATTCTCCACTGTTACACTATCACTGATGGCTATCCACAGGTTTCCTACAGCCTCTTTTCCTATATCATTCCCATGATGTCACATCAAATTCTCGAGACCATGCTGTCTTTGTCTCCTTTCATTAATATTTCCTCTCCAACATTCCTTCCAGCTAATGTTTAAACTCCCTGTTAATTTGCCTGATAGGCATCTCCTTCCCTCTCTGCTCTAAAAACATAACTAATCTTATCAGTTCTGTAGGATCCAGGAAGATTCAAAGTCTCCAGCAGTGTTGCTTGAATGGCTCATCAGGTGGGACTGTGCCATACACATACCTGAGTTCCAACCTGATATTCTCTGTGGCTGTCAAACTCTCACTCATGTTATGCACAAGCAGGGTTTCTGGGCAACAGACCAAGTTTCCCCATTTGGATATCCTTCCCACTAGTACTGACAACTGAAGCAGCAAGAAATGCCTTCATTCTCTAACCTAAGCACTTGACTCTGCCTCACTCCTCTCGCTGAAGAAAGAAACTGCACCAGAAAGGCACAGAGGCATCTGAGTAAAAATTCAGTTAATGATACAAGACTTTTTTGTAATCAATCTTCAAATAATCTATTAGTATACTTTTTACTTATAATGTGTACTGTGATCTGGTGTGGTACTCTTTCCACCCTCCGTGCAGTATGTGTGTGTCTCTGATAACATTCCATGGTAACTCTGTTTTTATCTTGAAATCTGATTACTTTATCACATAAAAGATTAATCCATCTTGTATGCTTCCTGGTAATAGCTTTCCTATTTTGTCTTTTAGGAAAAATGTACTTTAAATAATACAAGTAAACCATCAGATAGATAAGACAACAAAGATCACCCATTGGAAGGAGGGAAAAAACCCACCCCACAACCTGAGAGACAAGCAATCAAACAGTTAAAAAGGAAAAAAAACCCAGCATTTAATACCTAGAATACTGAGAAGAACCAGGTCCACTTCACTACCTACAGCTTGGAGATGACTGCTTATGCATTACTCTATCCAGCAATTTATTTATTAAATGGCTGGATTGCAGAGTGGGGACATCTTAGTAAGAACTTAATGAGGTAGAAAGATTGCTTAATACAATGAAATAAATGTTTATTCAAAAGAAAAAGACAAGAAAAAAATCCATTTCCTGGCTAAGAAATTATTGGCCACTTAGAGGCAGAAAACAGTTTAGGAGGGGATGAATTTTGCCAGGACTTTTCTCCCTAAAATGCACAAAAGTTGCAATGAAATGTTTTGATGGCCTGCTATGTTTGTAGAAACTTTTGACCGCAACATTGCCTTTATAGACAGATTTGTCCATCCACCGATTAGTTGCCAGCTATTTCTCAGTCTATCAAGCATTACCTTGAAATATCTCCTTTTTGTTTGATGAAAAATCCAATTTCCCACCAACATAAAAACAGTGCTCCTTTAAAACCACTTCACATTTAAGCCTGTTTAAATTATGACTTTAACAGCTAGCTACTGTTTTTTGAGGTGCACAACACATACAAGCTTGAGAAAATCCATTCATTTGTTCAACAGACTTCTGAAAACTGTCCTTGATCACAAATTGCTGAGCTGATGGCCTAAAATGTGAATTATTTTAGCATTTGCTGTATGAAGTTGTAGTTACAATTGGTTTTGTCATCCAGTGTAACAAGGTGCTTTCTATTAAAAAAAATTCTTATCTCAGGGAACTGCTGCATTTCTGTTATTGTCACAGACAGATAGTGCAGGGAGAATTCTGGATAGGATTACACCTGCTAGTAAGACCTGTACTGTTCTCTGCACAAATGTGCCTCCTCTCAAAATAGAGAGGACGAGCTTTTCAGATGCACATTAATTAAGCCTTGTTATCAGTCAAGCAGACTATGCTACCTGGAAATCAGAAGCTGATTTGCAACTCATGATACAGTTCAACAGAAATCAAATATACATTCGGATGAGTTGATATACACATTCACTGTAGTGGAAAGATCTCTCCTCTGGCTTACTATGGCTGTGACTTACACATGCTCAGGAATCAGCTTTTTTTATATCTACAACACAGACAAGCACAGCTATGAAAAGCACCATGAAACTTTATTTCTGATTACATTGTCTCCCTTCTCTATAGTCTTGGGTAATACAAAATTGATCTGAAGAACAGATCAGACAGCAGTGTCTGGATAAGCAGTAGGAAGAAGAATTGTGTACAATTTCTATTATGTTTCTAATATCTATTATACCTTTTGGACCTCATATAAGAGGACTCAGATTAGTTAATCACAGAAATTTCCTAGGAAACACTAATGGCAAAAATAGTAGGGAAGTATTGCTTTCTCATTTCTGTCTGCTCCAAACTGGTACATCAGAGCAGATATTGCTGGTATGTATGTGTCAAAGGTTATACCAGCCTACCTATCACTGACATTTTTCAATCCTCACCTTGATTATGTGGGTGACAAATAAAATCAACTTCTTTTAAGTCTATAAGAAAAGATATCATATATGATGAAATTGAACAATTGGATCACAAGGTAAAATGACACACATATCAACAGATTTGAGATTTGGGCGTTTTTTGGGAGATTTGTGCAGTCAAGTTAGTAATCCATGTTAACATGTCATCACTGAAATGTTGATGCTGGTTTGAACCAATATTTCTAGAAAAAGGATTCATTTGTCCTTAGTTTCAATCTGATTATTTGGCTCAGAAAATAACTGTTTTAAACAGGAGACTTCATACTTGTCTGGGTAAATTTTGTTCCAATTTTTATTTTGGCCACAAGTCAAAGATAACAGCTGTACACTTGTGGGTTCACTGAACTTTACGTGCTTGTTGGCTGCATCACAAACTAGAGGGAATAACCAATAATTAGAACATTTCAGGTCATCTTGAGAAGAACAGAGTTTTCCCATGTTTGGAAAGGTCATGTGACCTCTTTTTCAGATGTTCCCAAATGTGGAACTGTCAACCGTAGAGCACAGAGCTGCATAAACAAACAAAACATCCATTATTGCTGTGAGACCACAAAAAAACAACACAAGGACCTACATCTGATGACAAATCTTGTAGAGAGATTTTTAACTACATGTAAGAATTTTAATTTTTAACTCTCTAAGTTCATAGTAGACCTAAGCAATATCAGCAGAACTCATTGACGTATTCTTTGCACATAGGCAGCCCTGGTCATAATGATTTACAGCACAGTGTTGAAAGCCTTAGCTTCTTTTTCCTTTTTTTTTTTTTTTTTGGTTGAATCAATACCAGTTTACATAAATGTATGTTCCTGTTCTCCAGTTGTTCCTGCAACAGCATTTATGTCTGTCCACTGACAAGAAAAACAACAATAAGTGTAGTAGGATGAAAGCAGAAAGGAGAAGAAAATAGAGATGATTCAGATTAAATGGCTTTAGGTGTGCACAAATTTTTTCTTTCTGTTAGAAGTCTAAATCTTTTTCAGCACTTTGAGATTATTGCAAAGAAAAATAAAAGGTACCAATCTTTGGAAAAACCTAGCTGACAAAACTATACTTTTCTTGTTACTAACAGTATAGACCCCTCCTAACACAGAATGGAATGAAAATCGTTTTTGTGTCACATCTTTTAATTCCCAGGTTTCCTAAAGCTGTTTGTAGAAGTTATACCTAGTAGCTCACGTTCTAGATGGGTAATTTATTTGAAAATGTTGGAGAACTTATGGATATTAGAGAATGTATCTATGTCTGAAGGATTGGATAGGAGGTGAATTCTTGCAAGGCTACCACAGTTAGCTCTTTATCACTACCAAATATACCCTGGGAGGTATCAGTTACAATTGGTACACCATTAGAGAAAGGGAACTGCTCAAACATCACTTAATACAGCTGAATGATGGTACCACTGAGAAAGAAACCCCTTCTACTCTGCTATCGGTATGTACTGTGGGTTCAAATGCCAGGGTGAGGATTTGCAAAATGCAGAGTGCTGTGGATTCCTTATGCTCTATGAAATCTCCCAGTACCAAAATTTCCCTAAGACCAGAAAATATGGAGACCTTGAGACACTCATATTTGTGTGTTCACCTACGATCAGAAAGACTGAAAGTCAAGTGCTTATCCTAGATGATCCAGTCCAACAATTGAAACTTCAGTCTTTGACATCCCAGATAAATGTCTAATCCACTAGACTACTAAACAGTTGAGGAAATTGAAGGGTTTTCTAGTATTTCTTGTTGGAGCTGATACTTGCTGTATAAATAAATATCCATCAGAACAGGTATCTGATCTTTCATCTCTCGTACCCAAAAGCAATGCTGAAACTAGTCTGTTTCGTTCCACCTCAATGCATTATTAATACCAAGTGGAAAATCTCCAAAAAGAAAGATACATCCAGAGTAGTTGAAATGTGTGACGATCAGGCCACTCATCTAAGAAGGGAAAGTCTGCAAATTAAATCCTTCTTCTGAATCACACAGAACAGCATCTTCATACTGATCTCCCACCTTATCCTCAAGAGCTCAGTTCTACCAGCTGTTCTGGTGGATAAAGGTCTTTCCTGTTTTGATTCTAAATTCCACCAATGCTGAAACTAACATCTGTATTCGTGCATTTTAAAAATTATTACCTGCAAATAACTTTCTCCCTCAAATAAAATTTCCTGTAGAAATAACCCTGGCCAGTTCTATTTATGACAACTATAACCTCACTGCTTTATATTTTAAACAGACTACTACTGTGCTGACAAATTATACATACACTGCACCTAAGTGTAGGGTTAAGTCTATTGCTTACAAGATGCTACAAAAATGCAGTGTTGAATCTATTGTGTATGCATTCTGCTCTCATGTTATTCTACAAATGCCTTCTGTATTTCTTTGTGTTCCTATAGATAATACTTGAAAGTACCATTGAGTATATCCTTGTCGTATAACACAATTGCTCTAGTTTTTTAAAATTTTGAGTGCATGAAGGCCCTGCAAACACTGTAAAATATATAGAACTGTGACAATAAATCCCTGAAAGGCAAAATCCCAGTCTGCCTTAACTCTCAGATTAACACTTGCAAGACACTGCACATCTCTTGATTCATTTTTTTAGGAATAAGTCTTCAACACAGTGAAGAACTGTCCTGGTAGTCTACAGAAAATTTGAGCAATGCAACTCCTCCTAATGCCTCTGAGGTCAGCTTTCATCTTCTCTGCTGGTTTACTTTTCAACCAATTGATAGTGAATAGCTATTCATTAAGACTCCAGGGGAAGAGAGGAGGGAGAATGAATCTGGATAGGAATAGGCAAAATAACAAATAAATATACCTAAGGCAGCCAGTTCCATTTAGAAGCATTAGCCTGCACTGTCCAGTTTTTAAACAGCAGTTTCTAGGTGCCTGCTTGTCTACAAATCCTTGATAAGCGGATGAGAAAATTAGTTTTGCAGAAGTCTCCCAGTCTCTCAATAATATTTATGCCTAAGACTGCAGCTCTTTTGAAAGCACACTTGAACAGCAAGGAAGGGGGACAGTTGTTCACTAACCTCTGCATAGAGTAGAATGGGGAGAGCATGATATTTATGGAAATTAATTTTATATCATGAGACAAGTCTAAAAAGCTCAACCTACGTAAATACATTTGATATTAAGGTTACTGAAGAAAAGACACACAACAGGATGCCATTAGGATATAATGTTAATTTTTGTCAGATCCTGGAGTATCTGTATCAGGATTTATGGCTCATGCCAGCAGCCTATTAGTAAAACAAGTAAGAGAAAGTTTGCCAGTGTGCTGGAGATGCAACAGCTCTTCTAAGATGCTATTGACTGGTACTTGCAATGCAACAGTTGAAAATACTGGAATGGATGCAAAGATGAAATTGAATTTGCTATACAGCAAATAAGAGTCACCTTTGATTCAGTCTAGATTAACACTATAAGCCACTAATTATCACTTGAGCCACATGTCTAGTCATACACAGCCTTTCTTAATCTAAACAGCATGCTTATAAGGATGCATGCACTGACTAAAGAAACAACTGCCATTAAAACTGGATAGTTCCCCCAGTTGCTGGAGACAGAAGAAAGGAAGAACAATAAATATAACTCCACTATCATTTTTATCAAGAGAACAATTTTATTCCTCAGTCCATCTCCTCTTCTGTTTAAATGTTTGGGTTATTTTTTTTTTTTCTGAGCATTGCCTCATTTCCCAGTTGTGTAATATCCATAGAACATTTCTGGAGCTTTAACATTTTGTTAAGTTGAAGGGATTTATTTTACTCACAAAATGTTGACCTGTGTCCATGACTCCTAAATCTGCTGAAAAGAATAGCTGAAATATTGGCTGCACTGAAATCAGCACCCGAACTACCAGGAGAAGGACCACGTTTCCACCTAATGAGAGTGCAGCACTTTCTGTGTCTTCTGAAAGGGCAAGATTCTGTACTGCCAAAACAGATATACTTCATCAGTGATTTATATTTTCTTAAGATCTCTAAGTTAGAACACAGTAAATTACTATGGTCATTTGTAATCAAGAAAAACTGCAGCTGGTTTAGACATAAGGTGTTAGTGTAAGAACTGAAAATGCAAACCCCTCCAATGAATGGTAGCTTTCTTTAGCCAAGCAAGATGAAAGCTGTGAGGCAATGTCACCTGTTTCTAAAAGTGCACTGCAAAAAAGGGAAGGAAAACCTATTTAAATTAAAGGATGAGGCTGGCACAAAAAGTAACTGTGTAAACATAATTAAGCTGTGAATTAGGCAAGGGTTTCTAACCTTTATAGAAATGAGGTTTTGAACAGATATCCAATAGTAGTAATGAGATTAAAATCCCAGAATCTAATATGGAACTTGATATATTTGGAAAGTCATCTATGTGTTTTCTTGCAAAAGAAGAATCTTGATTTATGACCTAGGAGATTCTTTTCAGACCCATTTAAAATGCTAGCATCTCATGGCTGTAAAAATATGTCCCTGAGGGACAGATCTCCCTGTTTCCTTAATATTCTTGTGTATTTGTGTGTACATTTATCAATTCAGGATGTGGGAGAGATTTAATAGTACAGTTAAGTATCAAAAAAGATATAGCAGTTTGAAACTAGTATTTTTAAGGCAAGATAACACAAAAAAGACCTGGACCTGTTGGAGCAAGTCCAGAGGAGAGCCACGAAGATGGTCAGNCTACAGGAGAGATGGGGAGGCACTCTGCATCAGGGAGTGTAGTGAGAGAACAAGGGGTAATGGGTATAAGCTGAAAGAGGGCAGATTTAGATTAGATATTAGGAAGAAGCGTTTCACTGTGAGGGTGGTGAGACACTGGAACAGGTTGCCCAGGGAAGTTGTGGATGCCCCATCCCTGGAGGGGTTCAAGGCCAGGCTGGATGAGGCTTTGAGCAACCTGGTCTAGTGGAGGGTGTCCCTGCCCATGGCAGGGGGGTTGGAACTTGATGATCTTTAAGGTCCTTTCCAATCCAAACCATTCAGTGATTCTATGATTCCATGATTCTATAATAAAAACCCCCAAGAAAGACACAAAATGCATTATTGTTTTGTGAGCACTGAAAAATAGTTCCTGTTTTAGCCACTGAGCAAATGTTCAGTAAAGGTGCCACTCCAGTTCAAATCAATATATTCAATATATTCATCAACGACTTGGATGAGGGAATAGAGGGCACCCTCAGTAAGTTTGCTGATGTTACGAAACTGTGAGTAGTCGCTGACATGCCAGAAGGCTGTGTTTACATTCAGTGAGACCTAGACAG